>JAHHFK020002870.1:0-174166 GCA_024533555.2 Aedes koreicus
CTTTCAGCAAGATAATGATCGCAAGCATACGGCCAACGCTCGCCTTTTTCCAATCCTGTCGTATCAAACCCATAAAATGACCGCCCCAAAGTCCTGACTTGAACCCAATCGAGAATCTTTGGACGATTCTTGATAATAAAGTGGAAAAAAACAGACGTAACCAACAAACAAACGTATCATGCGGCTTTGGAGAAGGATTGGAAGGAACTGGATCCCAGCTACCTCAGAAACCTGGTGGAAAGCATGCCAAAACGGCTTCAGGCGATCATCATGGTGAAAGGTTGATTACTAATTAGTTGATTTTCACCTATTTTGTTGTTGAATTTTGAAATTGATCTTTTTTTTCGTCATACCCTATAAAAATATGTTTTCTGAAATGGTTGATAATTTTCGTTTGTGTAAAGCTATGTCCATTTAGAATCCGGAATAATAAAATCATCTGTATCTCGGTAACGGATTGACGTACAAATAAGTTTAATACATCAAAACAAAGATAGTTCACTTTAATTTAAGGAAATAATATCAAAACAAATCATTTCTCTTCGTTTCTAATGAAAATTCGCACTTTTTTCTTTACTGCTCCCATCAAACGCTACACACCTCGGGAGTCAACTTTCTTGGCACATTTGTTCCACATTTAGGTCATCTGAGTCGCGTCCCGAGCCGTTTTTCTACTTTTCCTAAGCTTCTGCTTCATTATTGCCCAAAATCTCTCGATGGGCTGGAACTGTGTGCAGTTGGGTGGATTTATGTTTTTATCGATGAAATCTACGTTATTATCGCGGTACCACTGGATGACTTCCCGGCTGTAGTGACAACTCGCCAAATCTGGCCAAAACTTCACGAGACCGTTATGGGCTTTAGTGAAAGGTAGTACGCGGTTTTAGAGGCATTATTCCTTGTACAGCTTCGAGTTCATCGTCTTATTCGTCACGAACACTCGAGTCTTTGCTCCGTAGCTGTATATCCCTTGCCAAATCATCAGTTCTTTTTTGCAAATTTGTCCATAAAAGCAAACTTAAACTTCGCAGGAACATCTCCTCGTGCCGTCGCCATGTAAAATTTTTGGCCAGAAAGCTGTCCGAAATCAATTTTGAAGTAGGTTTATCGTCGATGAGCAGGCATCCTTGGTACTTCGTCAAAACCTAATGGTACAATTTCCGAGCTCGAGTTTTGGTGACGAAACTTTGCTTCAACGTTCTGTTTGGTTGCTTGCTGGCTCGATAAGAACAATATCCTGCTCGCAAACGAATTTTTCGAAAGGTACTGCGACCCGTAACGCTGGTAGATCACCTTTTCGTGGTGCGTTACGGGGGTATCAGATCTACCACCGAACCCTAGTCTGAATTAATTCAAACTAGGGAACATATTTGTTTTTGTAATCAAAGGAACGTATATTAGTCCTTATTACATTTTATGTCTTGCGAAAAGTGACAATACTCGGATTGAGCCACCGAGGATGAGCTTGGAATAAGAGAAACATGATTAGTATTCAATTATGTGAATTCTCATTTTTCTATTTGAAGTTCTATAGTTTAAATTGGTTATGACTAGGGTTCTGATGCATGGTCGGTATCGGAGTGATTGTTTGTTTTGTTTGGAATGAAACCGGTTTTGGGGGGTAAAGGGGGGCGCGTTTGGGGAGTTGTGGTGGTCACAAAGGGGGTTAATAGGGAGAAGTTTTCTTAAAATATACTTTTTTTCAACAAAAAAAAAAAAAACAAATATAACAACAACAAAAATTTTTTCTTTTTTATATAGTGGTGATGAAAAAGTAAATGGACAAAAAAAAAAAAAAGGGAAAAAAATAAAAAAAAAATTGGGGGGGGGTTTCCCGACCAGAAGGAAACAACAAAATTATTTCAAGTGTTGTTATTCAGTTACGCTGTTTTTATAACAAAGGTTGCTAGAATTAAGATCGCGGATGTAGTTAAAATAACAGAAATTGTAACAAAAAATCCTCAAGAAGTAACAAATTAAAAACAAACTATGATATATTATATAACATAAACAAAACAAACTTTGTAGCAATTTTGTTACGATGTAGCGAAACTATATCAGCTATTGTTAGAATCAATCTATTTCTTCACGCAGATTGTGACTCCCAAGGTTTTATATCTTAATTTGTTATAAATATGATATACAATTATCCAGATGAAAACGTCTTCAACAAATTTATATCATAATCAGTTAGTCTTAACAAGATTTGTTATAATTTTGATATTTTTATGTTATGCCCTTCTGGTCGGGTTATGTCCCGAACAGAGGAAAAAAAAATCCTGTTCGCAAACGAATTCTTCGAAAGGTACTGCGAGCAGCAGCGTATTTTTGTGCGATTTCATTATCTGATAGTCCAGGGTTTGCTCTGACGGTTCTCAACACATTCTGGTTCAACTTGCGGTCATATGTTCCACTACGACGCTTACCTTGAGGCACTCGATCCACGCTCTTCCACTCCCTGAAACGTTTGAGCACATCATACACGGTTGATTTGACGATTTTCAAAGTATTTGCGATTTTTATTGCGGACCACGTTTGATTATCAACGTGGATGTGCAAAATTTTTTCTCTCATCTCGGCTTCCATCTGGAATAACTTTTGATCCACTGAAAAAAATTCTTGCAGCGGTCATTTTTCGTGCCGCTGCAACACAATAAGTGATTCTGGATTCTAACTGGACAGAACTTTAGTAAAAAAAAAACATTACCAGTAAGCCAAACCAAACTTCCATGTGTATCTTTTGTCAGGATGTACACAACGTCCTGTTTTTTTTTTTGCAAATCTATTACTTATGTAAACATTTACAAATTCATTACGAAATGATCTTTTTATTTCCGCCGACCACTGTATGTCAGCTTTCAAATGATTTACACGCAAAACTTACGAAGCTTTACAAAGCATAGCATTTTAATTCTCGATGTAAAAAAATAACAAGTATTCGAAAAATTTAGCAATGAAAAATCTCAACATACCATCGAACAAGCAGCAACTTAACTTATCCACAAGCTCCTTACAGAAACCATTTCTCAGTCATGACAAATCTTTAGTGATTCCCAATTTCCAGTGTCACCCATTTCTTTTTCGACGTAACAAAAAGAAGCTGCCAATAAATGTGAAACACTAGCATCAAAGACGATACAGCAGCAAAAAATAAATCACATCCTCCTTTCTGGACCCAAATCACTGGAGTGCTAAGCCAATAAATTACCAATCATGCATTTACGCCATCGTTAATCCTTTGCTCTTTTGCATTTCCACTTTGTCCGGAAAAGGGAGGACGATCGAAATTTTCCCGCTGTTGTGAGCGTGGCAGAGGGTTCGGATATTCCCAGCGGAACCATTGCTCACACTTACGCTCACTTGCTGCTTGCTAGAACCTGGGTCGTTGGTGTTGTGCATGCTTGCACTTTGCTCTGGTACTCGAGGTCTCTGCTCTGAGACTGAGCAAAGTTTTTCCGACCCCTTAGACACGCTGTGATTTTCCTACGAGTGTGTGATAATACTTCCAGTTACTCTCGGAAAGTCAGCGGACGACGGGCCGTAGTTGGTATAACTCACTCTGATCAGAACCATCATTTCGGAGGAAAATTGCATTCGTTTTGCTTTGGCCCCATTGGTTCCAAAATACGTGCGAAGAGTTGCACTTGGGCACATATATATGTATAAAGCAGCCCGTGTGGCACATATCCGGAAACCAAACACAGCGTGCAGTGTTTGTTTCGGCATGTACACGAGAGAAGGCTGAGTCGAAATGACAGTTTAATTCCCCAAATTAAAAATATGCCTTGCTTGGATTGAAATTTATTTCCCCATCGGCGAAGACTGCGAGGCCATGCAGATAGGATTGAGTTTGGAGTTTTGGTATGCTCTTGGTAGGGTTATCAGAACACATGATATAGGGCAAAGTAGGGGACTTTTGTACCTAAGTTAAATTTGTATTGATTTATCCTTTTTTCGACTAAACAGGATTGTTTAACCTCGAAAAGATCATTTTCAAAAACAACATCATGGCAACTCGGTAAAAATGTTCCGATATCTGCAAGATAAAGTAATCCCACCAGGCCGCCAAGCAAAAGTCAGCATCCCCTAGACCCGGTACGTTCGGAACAATGAACAATGCAGTGGACGGTAAGTAAACGCCTGTGCCATCATTACATGCTGCTCGGCTTAATCTTCCAATACACTGGCTATAAATTTTCACTCATGTCAAATGTCGTTTGAATAAATGTCTTCTTTATCATGTTTTCGTCGTCTGTAAAGTGTGTAGGTACGCGTGGCCAAGTGCACGATGCAGTGCCAACTTTCGGCTCCGATAACCAACCCCGTCGTTTGTAGTCAGTCGTTTCGTAAAATGGCAGATAAGCACCGATGAGGTTCATGCTCATTTCACTGCACAAAGTTGGAATTCTACTTATACCACCATCCACCCAGCTTGTTCTTCAATAAAGGAACGCAATTTAACACCAACGACCGACCGACCATCGTTTCTGGTTCGTTTGCAGGGCGGTAACTTAATGATGTGTGCTGCAGTAATCAACGGAGGTACGACCCCAACTCTGGGATCAAAGCTTTTTGACTTGGTTGATAGAGTTTTGGGTCATTTGCAGTCACGAAGCCGGCTGGTTTCAGTGGTTGAACTTGTTGATTATAAGTGGTGGATTGGGAGCAATCTTGGAATGTAATTGGGAATTTCAAAATTAAAGCAAAGTTAGTTGACGAAATGTGGCGAGGAGCTCTTCTCATATCAAGCTTATTGCTCATCACAGTTCTAAATGCACTTCAAATGTCATTAATTGAGAGCATTGGATCCCAGGTACCAATTTTGAATTAGTATCATACCATATGGCAAGGGAATTGAGATTTTCTTTTTTTCACAAAAAATCCCTAGACCAGGCAGGACATCAAGCCAACCACCTGCGGCATGCGAAATATTGCCTTGTAGTTGCGTGAATGGCAATCATGACTTTCAGAACAAGCAAAAACACACCTTAACTGCGATGTTCATAGTAAAAACAAGGATTATATATGTTTTTCATGTAGTTGATGGTCTCGGGACTAAAGAGACTAAGAAAATGGCGATATATGTATTTTCGTTTTCCAGATTCTTTTTTTTTTTGCTATATTTTTATTTTTTGCTGACTATCTTGCCTCGCGTTTCCATTATTTAAAATAACTTGCCAACCAACCATGCGTCCCCATCAATTCAAGTGATTTTTATAAGTTTACTAGCTGAACTCGGTACGAGCCTTGCTACGCTTGCAACTAAATGAATGAAAATTTAATAGAACTGGCGCTTCTATGGTTTTTAGGAATAAGTTTTGTTAAAATATTTTCGTTTGCTTTTGTGTGTAATTTCTGCAAAATAAAACGTAGCTGGGTTTTTTTTTTTATTTTTTTAAACGTAAAACGTTTTCTGCTGTCATTTTTGCACCGTATTATTTTTCAAAGTTTTTCTTGTTGCCTCTTTCTTATTCTATACTTGATCAACTAGACCTCAGCTAAGTATCCTTTATATGTTTGAAACCCAATTAGCTTTAGGTCCCGTAGAGTAAAATTTTAAGTAAATTTTAAAATTTCATCTCCCACATAGCATTAGGTAGAGATTACTGCTCTCTGTTTGTTGTATCGTGCCAACCGCTGAATGTCATAGCTGTATGTTGTATGGGTGGTGACCAGAGACTAAAGGAAACCATTACCCCGCTCGTGAATTGGTGAGTCTGCCTAAAATATAGCAGGATTTGAAAGTGTACTCTGTGGAACTCTTCAAAGAAAAACTGGTGTCCGGCGGCAACTCTGTCAGAGTAGTTTGGTGCCCTTTGGTACTCTAATTAAGTCACCACGGCCAATACAGTTTGTAAGTGCCCCCAACAGCAAAAAAACTTTATTAAATATTTGTTTGTAATCCATCATCGCAAAAATATACTGCCTGTAACGGCATATTCGGCCATATTGAGCCATCAACAAACCGGAAAAATGTTGCTTGAGGCTGAAATAATGTTTTCCTTTGCCAGCTTTGCTATCTATTGTGCAATTTATTTTCGGTAATTTACGTGTAATATGCGTAATTTACTAAACTATTTTTAAAAATTTAATCTGTCAAGCTGGAGCACATATTGCTGCAGATAACCTTCATGCTGTTCGAAAAACTAGGAAAATTTAAACGATCACTTCACTTGTTTACTTTTTCCACTTGAATATTTCTAGTAAACGCTGCAAATTCCTTCAAATTCCACTAGAAAAAAGCTAATCTTTTGACAGATAGGCCTGTTTCTTCTACGACATACAGGCTCTTTCAGTGTCGAGTGCCATTCTGCTTGTTGAATTCCTTGCGGCATACTTTTCTCATGCACGTTCATCTGGTCTCGACGGACATCTTTTAGTTGTAAGTTGTAGAACGAAATTGTGTTACGAAAATTTTACAGTTCTTTGCGCAATTATGATGTTCTAAAGAGTCCATCAAAATTTATTTAGGTGAATTTTCCAAAGAAAAAGCATATCAATTACTTATTTGGGGACAACAGGCGATACGTGCAATTATGTATTTCACCTGATACTTCTTTTTTTTTCATAGGTTTGTAAACTATGATGAAAATATGATAATTGCACATTATAACTCAAAAATGGAAAAATCTTTATGGTACTGATTACAGGCTGGGTGAACTATTTATTTAGCTCTAAATTATTCAGAGTTGCAGCCCAAACTTAACCTTTTTGCTTCATAATCAGAAATTGTGGGTTTATAAGATTAAATTATAGTTTTTGTAAAGGACATAGACTAAGCAAATCATTGTTCGCGATGAAAGTCATATGTAGATCACATCAGAGAATGCGATAAGTTTTCTTTCACCACCCGGTCTTATATTATTAGACATTCTTCTCGTTTCATAGAGCGGGTAATGACGCTATAACCATAAGCCATATCTGACTAGGGCTATAGTTAATGCTTAAGTCTCAACGGCTTGAAGAGAAATGGAGCATCACTTAACCTTGTTAGACTAGATGCTCCCAACGACCGCTTTAAATAAATAAATGTTTGTTCTGTACACAAATCAGGGCATTCTGTTTAACTATTCTCTCCGACTTTTCATTTCCCTTTCCATTGATATCTACTGAAGACTATGTGGGTTCCCCGTATCTTCGTAAGGTATATACCAAATCCTCCCTATCTCCAACGGTTGCATGGACGTGGCCAGGTGAGTGAGTGTATTTATGGAGATTATTGCGTGAAGAAACGTATCAGTAACTGGTTCCGTTTCAAGGTGGCATGCAATGTCTTCAACGATTTATTCCTCATCCTAGCTCCATCCACGAGGTGTCCAAACGTCAATGCTAATGCTAGTAAAACGTAGATGTGTGTTTTTATTTTAACCCTTGGATCGTTAGTTTCTACCATGGTTTTTCTTTCTGTGTAGAAGCATTTCATAGACAAAACATTTATCTTAAAGCTACGCCGCATCCTGTCAGTTTGAACGTAATTTTCTCTTGCATAACCTTAGATTAACTTTTTGTGCATAATGTAGCACTGAGAGTAACTCAAACATCCCCCATTCTTATCTTAGAAGGGGTTCAAACATTTATCAGAACATGCTGCTTACCCGAGAAATAAACATTTTGTGTTTTAGTTGCCTGAATAATTCTCACGTTTGGTTGAAATGAGCCCCCTCCCCCTCCTCCATAACAAAGCGCTCTTTGATTCGGTTGCGCGATTTCTGTTACAAAAACAAGAATCAAATCACCGACCGATATTGCTCTTTTTCCATTTTTCTAACATCCTGCGGATACGCCGGCTTCCACGCACGATCAAAACAAAACTCGGTGAATTCGGCTGCAATTTTGATAGAAGCCTTTTACAAGAATGTACTGCACGATAGTAAATTTCTCTTGCGATAGATGGCGCCATCAGTCGGTGAGGCTAAAAGCTTATCGGACAACCCTCGTATATAATACTTATTCTGACAGACGTTCAGACAGCCAGTGGACAGGTCGACATTACCTTGATCTACCTTTTTGGCACATTTCATAATCCTGGATTTTGATTGTTCTGCTGTGGTAGCTTGCCATCCATTCTCACACACACGATGAGACAGAATTGACCAAAATGCTTCGACTGGTCGAGCTTGTTGTAGATTTCGGGGATTGTCATGAGTCAATTTTGTAATTTTCGGGATGCTTTTGAATAGAATCAATTGATTTTGGAAGACATTGTTTTAGTATGCTGTAGAAACAGCAAACCCCTAGCTTGTCTGAATGTACAGGCTAAAGGCTCCAGGTTCAGGTGTATTGGCTGCCCATACTAGTATTTTGGGCTCAAATTTAAATATTTGCACACACATAACCTTGTCTGGAGTTGAAGTTTTTTCGTCTGTATAAAACCATCTGTTGGCTGTATCAGTACTTTTGGAAAAAGTGAAATACTTTTCGTCATCCATCACAATAACGACATCAGGCTTGAAATACTTCCATCGAAGTTTGCGGCATTTTCCAGGAATCTCTTGTAGCTGCTTTTCGGTTAATTTCCTCATATTAGCCCTAGAAAAAGCTTTCGCGCACCTTCTGCCTTTAGTATTCTATTGATTGTTGACTGTAACGTTTGGATTTGTTTAGCCAGTTTTCGCGAACTTATGCCTAATTTGTCTTTTGTGGCCAATTTAATTTTATTTCGCATCGCTTTAGTTTTGACAGATTAAGTTTCTTGTTATCCACTGCTCCTCTATTCTGATATCTTGTGCACTTACCGTACAGAGTGATTTCGTAGTACCCTTCTAGTATAAAGTATTTCAAAACTTCTGATTTGGGATGCCGTACAAGCATCTGGAACACAGGTTTTTTTTTTAATAATCATTTATTTGTACAGGCTCAATTGAATCAACTTTACAGAGCCAAATTTTCATATTTTTATTCATCATTTATCTTAAAACTAAAGTTAGGAGGATAGAGCCGAATACTCGCGGCCGTCTCGAGGTTAATAGGAATTACAAATCACGGATGGGAAAGAGGGTGGGAATTTAAAGTATGGTTTACATAACACATTAAATTTAAATTCTAAATTATCTAAACACTTAAAACTATGCAATTTATGGTTTTCTTTTGACTTGAACATTTTAAAAAAAAACACACACACACATACACAGATAAAAAAAAAACTTATAGTAAACATACAGGTTAAACTAACTACAATCTAAGGCTAATGTTGATGATGATGATGATGATTATGATGATGATGATGTAATACTACCATCTATTGTAGCAAGGTAACTTTCCATAGCAGTGGAATAATCTGAAAAACGATTTGATCAGGATTCTATTATTGTTTGTGATCATCAAGCTCCTGTATGAAGGGCCAAAAACGTTTGGGCGGGCCCGTAAGCAGAGACACTTACGCGAAACCCGCGAATATAGGGAAAAGAATCTCCTTCCAAAAGCAAGTTCACACTCACAGCACTAGAATCGAGCCCTCGATTGACAGAATAAACCCAATAGATGGGGTCGAAGAGCCCGCCCTCGTTCCGCAAAATGTTAACAATAGGGAGGAGGCAGTCCCATGCTCCCTATCCAAATCGTTTTACTCTGGTACCCTGATGGTCCCTCCCTTTCCCCGTTATATGTTATTTAATATTTAGTATATTTTTTACACACAATATTAGGATATCATTATAGACAAACATGCCAATTTATTCAAATTTCAAACTTGAATGATACTACCAATCGATTGTTACTGAAAAATAAATAAAAATTAGATATGTATTAATATCCTTCTTGTCCTGGAAAAGCTGCAAACAGAATAGATCATTCCATATATCAAAGATAAAATTCCAATAAAAGATATTGTTTTATAAGACATGTTGTAATATTTTTTTTAAATACTGTTCTAGTAACATTTCAAATATAGCAATTGGAGTGAACGAAGAGTCCGGTTTGATGATTCTTGAAATAAATGGATTATCATGCCATAATGCCACTAAACACAATATTAAAATATAATCTTACATTGCTTATAAGCACATGCCAGTCTTTTATGAATATAGTAGTTGAAATTCAGAAGTGCAATTTGTGTTGCTGTCGTGTTGCTCCCGGCTCTTACATGGTTTTGGAATGCAAAAATGATTCCAAAGCGTGCTGAAATTATTGATCAAATGAGAATGGGAAATATACAATATGATTTAAATGTACACGATCTTCAGTCGCACCCCCTCACTTTGCTATTGTCAGATTGACAACATTGCCCAGGCTACGCCAACCAGCGTCTCCATGTTTCAGCTGGCAGTCTTTTGTGATCATATGACTCGTGGAGGCGTGAGGTAAGAACTTGTGAGGACGAGATGTCGGCCGCACCCTCCTTCGATGTTCTCAACTCACCATTTGAAGCCCACAATCTAATGCTAATGTTAGTCAAAAACACATAAATGAGTTTCATAAACTCCAGATCACGTAGCGCTAAAATATCTCGAATTGGCATATTGGGTTGTCTACCTCGAGCCCGAAGGGAATCATAATGCTCCGATCTGACTCCACGATGCTCAGCACAAGACCAAACAACGTGATCTGCGTCCTGATAGCCTTGTCCACACTCACAGAGATTGCTGACGCTCATCCCAACCCGGTATAAATGAGCGTTCAAAGAATAATGATTGGACATGAGGCGAGACATGACACGAATGAAGTCTCGTCCCACATCCATCCCCCTAAACCAAGATTTCTTCGACACCTTAGGGATGATAGAATGTTTCAATCGCCCCAAATCTCCTTTACTCCATTTATACTGACAGCTGACGAGTGACTGTTGACGAAAAATAGGAAAAAAGTTCATTGAAGGCGATTTGTCGATCATAAATATCACCTTCCATAGCGCCCACCTTTGCAAGCGAGTCCGCTTTCTCATTGCCCGGAATTGAACAATGAGATGGGACCCATACAAAGGTGATGATAAAATAACGCGAAGATAAAGCACTTAGAAGCTCGTGTATTTTCATGAGAAAATACGAGGAGTGCTTTACTGGCCTCAATGAGCGGATAGCCTCTATAGAACTGAGACTATCCGTGAAAATGAACTACTGATCCGGTGTTAATGAGGCAACTATTTCTAGCGCAAAGTATATTGCCGGTAATTCACCGACATAAACGGAACAAGGAGCTTGAAGTTTACGATTGGCGCTATAAATTTCATTGTATATACCAAAGCCTGCTGACTCCTCTATCAAAGATCTGTCAGTGAAGAACGATTTAGTGGAATCAACTTGGCCAAACTTTGTAGCAAATATTACCGGAGCAACCATAGGACGATGATGCTTTGGGATTCCATGAAGCTCCTGCTTCATGGATAAATCAAAATGAACCGAATTGACGAAATCGGAGAAGCAAACACGATTGGAAATGTTCGGCGAAGGGCTGACATCCTGTGTTATGTACAAATGGTACAAGGTCATGAAGCGGGTTTGAGTATTCAACTCAAGGAGCTTCTCAAAATTTTCGATCACCTGGGGGTTCATAACTTCACACCTGGTGAGGAGCCGGAGAGATAATTCTGAAAACCGATCCGAGAGTAGCAACATGCCAGCCAGCACTTCAAGACTCATGGTGTGAGTCGAGTGCATGCAGCCTAACGCGATACGAAGACACCGATACTGAATACGTTCCAGTTTTATGATATGCGACCGAAAACAAAAACTACCGTATTCGATAACCGACAAAATCGTTGTCCGGTACAACGTTAGAAGATCTTGTGAATGCGCTCCCCACCAGGTCCCGGTAATTGTGTAGAGAAAATTGACCCTTTGCTGGCACTTTCGCTTCAGATACTCAATATGGGATCTCCAGGTGTACTTTGAATCGAACCAGACCCCACGATATTTAAAGGACATAGAATGAGTTATCGGTGTACCTCAAATTTGACGCTTCGGTTGTGCAGGGTTATGCTTCCTAGAAAAAACTACCAATTCAGTTTTCTCCGTAGAGAATTCGATACCTAGCTCTAGAGCCCAAGTAGACAAAATGTCTAAGGTATCCTGTAAGGGTCCTTGCAGATCGACCCCATTGGGTCCAGTGACAGACACTACGCCGTCTTCTGCAAGTTGTCTCAACGTACAGTTGTCACTTAGACAACCGTCAATGTCTTTGACATAAACATTATACAAAAGAGGGCTTAAACATGATCCCTGGGGGAGACCCATGTAGCTAAATCGTGAAGCGGTAGAGGTTCCATGAGAAATGCTCATATGTTTCTCTGACAGCAAATTGTACAAAAAATATTCATGAATGGTGAAAAGCCACAAGCGTGGAGTTTGTCTGAAAGAACTTCAACAGATACTGAATGAAAAGCCCCCTTCATATCCCAGAATACAGAAGCCATTTGCTCTTTTTAGCAAAAGCTAAATGAATATCTGTGGAAAGCAACGCGAGTAACCATATTGAGTATCTGAAAGCAACCTGATTCTGCTATCGGGGGACGAAAGCGTGTGGCTGCCTATACTGATGAGGAGTAGAGCACAACGAGTGTGATACGATTAACCGTTACAGCCGGAACGGAAAGCCTCTATCACCAAGCAGAAATGCGCTGCAAATTGGCTTGACACTTGATTACAGTCAATTAATAACTATTTAACACTGTTTTCCAGAAAATAAAAATCAATAACAACTGCGATCGAAATAATAAAACTGAATTTTGAACTAATGAGCTATTAGAAACTGTTAAAGCAACGGAGCACGGAAGAAACGAACTTCACCGTTTGCTTGTTCACTGGGAAGTGAATTTATTATTTGATTAAGTTGAGTCATTGATGCTGTTTTAAACTTTTTGACTGTTTTAGTAACAAATAAATATAGAGAAATATCCATGACGAATACAAACATGACGAATTTCAATTAGAGCAAATTAAATATTTTCAACTACTGGCAATGTGCCTTCGCTAGATTTCAAAAGCTTTTATTAAAATTCAAGGTTACCGTACTACAATCGATCCGTTTCTCTTCATACCTACCTCCAGTAAGCGAATTTTGATTTGTATATTTTGATTCATTTTACAAAATAAATTCCACCCTTCAATACAGGTATACCTCGATAGTACGTACATCAACTTTCTCACTTCAAATTGCATTAGGATACAAACTACTGGTTTTATCTGAAATCTACATTCTGCTCTTTTGGTTCTATTAGATTTCAGATACAATCAGTAGTTTTTATGCAATTTCGATTTGAAGTGAGAAAGTTGATGTAAGTACTATCGAGGTATACCTGTACTTTGTTTCCGTCAACTTTGCACATGGAGTAATATAAATAATAATCAGAAAGGATTAATTGTAGATTTTTGTTTGCGTCATGTACTGAATTATCATTGTGTAACTTTGCTTGGATCAAATTTTATTTGAAGTAATCCCTTAATTCATTAGTAGTTTTCCTTGTAAATTTTAAACCTAATTTCAATTTCAATTTAGATAAAAATTAAAATCAAGAAACTCTAAAACAGTTCATAAAATTTAATTCCGGAGTGAGTAAATCTCGTGTTCCCCTTCCTGAATAACTATTCTGCAAGTACCGACTACAATATGGGTGTACCCATCCGTTTTGCGTTCGGCAACCGACTACATCAGCATTCGGCAAACTCTTTGAGAGGAGCAATTTTTGATAAGCGACCGAAAAACGCCAACACTGGAAATATACATTTTAATGAGACAACTTTAATTAACAAAATCTACACTTTAATTAAGAGGAAACATCTCCTGCCGCATTACATCGCAGGGGTCCTGAAATGAGAAAGGCGATGTTGAATGACGCAATGATCGTATTCTAGAGTTCGCGTACCTGTCCCAAATGACGATGTCAAGTGCAATCAACGGTCGCCTGACTTTAGCCGTCAACCAATTTACATTGAGTACCCTAAGCTCCTTGCCTCGCTCGCTGAATATGTTGCGATAACCTGCACCAACCTACCAGAGACACCGATGAAAATGATACCCTGGAAGAGCAAAGGTGTGGTGTACCTCCTCCTACTTCTCCCCCACATCCTAGCGATAATGTCTTAATGAAGGGGCAGAGAAAAATTTCTCCCACAAACATACACACGTAGTTCCAAAAGTTTATTAAGTGTGGAATGTTTTTCACCAAGGTGCGGGGAATTTTGGAAAATTATAACGCGCCAAATATCGGGAGGCAATTTGCAAGAAGTTACAAATCTTTACACCTCGTTGGTTAGGGTGAGCTTGGAAAATCGCTATACCGCAGTGTAGCAGAACTTGATAATGACTTTGGAAATTGTTCTCATTTCGAAATTGTTTGGTACATTTTACAGAAGGATTGAAACAGGATATTGTTGAAGTGCGATTGATGGACATTTCTTCGTCAATTTCTTTTATTCTCGGCATTTACACTGTTATATGATTTTGATTATTATGTTGCGATTATGATTATTATGTTGCGTGAATTTCATCGAAGAAATATACCATTTTATCGTTTACACTTTATCACTTTATACACTTTATCCATACGCGAAGCTGACAAACGTGTGAAATCGTGGAAATGGCGATGAACAGAAGGTACACACTATCTTTCTGGTTTCAGTCACTTCTGGGTAATAGGGTGGAGAAGGTTGTGGAGGATGTGGAGCAGATAAATAAACGGGAACATGAGTTTGCGATAACGCCCTAAGGAAGCAACGGAAGTGGATTTTTGGCGAGCAGCCGCATGTCAAGCCGTCTGCCAATGACGGCAGACGAACGGGTGTCAAGCTATGGCGGGAAGAGACGGTGCAAAAGGTGGATGCGAAGTTTTTTTTTTTTTTTTTTCAATATGTGAACTCGAACTCTTTGGATAGCGTCTAGAGTATACATACTTTTATGTACATTAAATTCCGAGAGTGACGCAGATGTTTTCAATGGTGAGTGTCAAATTCATGATTCGTGCTGGATCGTTAACATTTATTGGCGATGGAACTGAATTGAAGGCTTTTTTAATGTTGCATTTATTAAAATGAATAGTCTACACATTATTATAATATTTTTAACGTCCAACCATTCATGAATTTTACATTTGTTATCGTTTATGTTCATCCGAACCTTCATGATTCTTAATCTTTAGTTCTATCCACATTATATGATTGCAAATAGTTGCTATGTTAGATTTGTAATTGGTGTTTTGATTTTTCAATCATGTTCATTTATTTATACAAGCGCTATTGAATCAACTTTACAGAGCCAAGTTTTCATTATTACTATATAGATAAGATTTATTAAAACAAGTTAGAGAGAGTGAACCGATTACACGCGGTCGTCTCGAGGTTATGCAATATTATGGATGGAAAAAGGGGCAAGAATTTGAATCATCTACAATAAAAGCGTATTTTTATCACTTAACTGTCTGCTTCTAACTGAGCTAGTTAAAATTTAAACATTTTCAATGAATAAAACAAACAAGTAAATCAAAAATCAATGCTAAAACTAATCATACAGATTAAAACTACAATCTAAGGCTAATATTAGTCAAAAACACATATACTCGCGATCACGTCAAAATATCTCGAATTGGTACATTGGTTGGTTTACCTCGAGAATGAAATTAAAAAACTCTGATCTGACTCCACTCAGTACAAAACCAAAATACGTAATCTGCATCCTGGTAACCTTGTCCATATTCACAAAGATTTCTTTGACGCCTTAGAGATGATAGAGTGTTGCCATCGCCTCAAATCTCCTTTACTCCATTCATGCTGCCAGCTTATGAGTGACTGTTGACGAAAAATTAGGCAAACTTTGTCGATCATAAAAATCGCCTTTTATGGCGCCTGATTTTTGCAAGCGTGTCCGCTCTTTGATTGCCCGGAATCGAACAATGAGACGGGACCCACACAATGGTGATGATAAAATAACGCGAAGAGAAAGCACTCAGCAGCCCTTATATTTTAATGAGAGGCCTCAAGGCATGGATAGCCTCTATGGAACTGAGAGTATCTATGAAACTGAAGTATTAATCCGGTGTTAGTGAAGCAATAGTTTCAAGCGTAAAGCATACCCGAGCAGGCGACAACAACATATGAATACCTAATTTTGATCTTTATAACTGGCCTTGGTATTAAAGAGCTCAGATTAAGAGGTAAAATACCTAAACAAAATACCAAAAAATCGCAAGCATAATATCTCTCGAATAACAAAACCTGTTATTTCGGATACCTGAGAATACCTGAGAAGTACTATTTTGGTATTGTCTTACATCAATTTGTTATTCGCATAACATAGTGGGAACAATTTTATGGTATTATCCTCAGGTATTTTACCTCTTACTCTGAGCTCATAAATACCAAGGCCAGTTATCCAGTTATTCGTTATTCCTTCCTGCTCAAGTAATGCCACTTATTCAGCGAAATATATGGAACCAGAAATTTGAAGTTTTCGAGTGGCGACTTGATGGCACAGCACCTTTTTTTTCATATGAGGCCGGTTTCCCTCGATTTCGTCTTTCAAACGCTTCAATAATGCTATATAATATTCACTGTTGATGATATTTCCCTTCTCGATGTAGTTGGTAAATATTATACCATGCGCATCCCAAAATATCAAGTCCTTTCCAGCTGATTGTTGTGCTTTCGGTTTCTTTGAACAAGGTTCACCTGTTGCTTTCCTCTGAGTTGACGATTTATCTGATTCCGGAGTGAAGTGGTGTAATAATGTTTCATCTGTTGTCACGTATTGACGCATAGATTCCAGTTTGTAACGTTTAAACATAGCCAATCATCAGACGTTGTTGTTTTCGGTTAACAGTGAGTAAACGTGACATCCACTTTGAAAACAGAGCTTTCTTATGGACAAGTTCTCATGCAATATAAAGCCAACATGTTCTTATAATACCATAACGATGTCAGCTTACTCACGCAACTTCATTTTCCGATCATTCAAAAGGACTTTTTTAATTTTATCTGATGTTACCGCCTCATTTGAACGTCCCCTGCCATTTATATTATCGGTGTCTCTAAGACCACGTCTCTCCGTACTCCGTGCGTGCTTTTTTTCCTTATCTGTCGCCAACCTTTAAACGGATGTAGGGTTCACTTCACCGATCTAGTTGTGATCCGCCCTTCTGCTTGATACTTATGTAATTCCTTCCACTAAGAGCTTATTCAAAAAATAATTAGTATTCACCAAACAATGTATTCACTACCAAATCTAGAGCCAATTGACTCTGTCTCTTAACAACAATCGATCAACCTATCTTCTAGTTTATGTTGTTGAGATCTGCTGGGAATTGCGATGCTTTCCTACTTTATTCTTACGTACCATGATTCAGGTATGGATCGACGACGACGAAGTGGTAATTATGCTGCGTTGGTTGGAATGAAGGTTTGCTGTTGCACGGTAATAATTGTGTTAGTTGGAGTTGGCACATAATTCTCCCCTTGTTAGCTTGAACCATCCCGGTTCAACTCAATGTTGCATTTTGTGGGTTTTACAATAATTTTCGTCTATATGATGCTTATTTCACTGAACAGTAACAATCTCTCAATGTGTAGCAATCCCTCCGTATTGTTTCTTGTTTCCAACATAACTATTAGGATATTAGTACATACCAAATTATTATTTATTTCTCAGTAACAATCCATTGGATGTATCAATTAAGTTTGAAATTTAGATGATGAACCAGCCCAGGAGGATTAAAATCACCATAACAAATCCAAAAAATGTTTGAAATTTGAATAAATTTGCATTTTTGTCTATAATGATATCTTAGTTTTTTGGAACTTATTATTATTATAATCTCTAGCTTCAAGGTAAGATTATTTCAAAATGATGGTAAGAAAATCATATTAATTTCTCTGAATTTTGCATATATTTAAATAACACCATATGTTGGAATAAAGGGAGGGACCATCAGAGCACCCGATTGAAGCGATTTGGATAGGAAGAGCGGGCATTGCCAACTTCTTGTTGTTAACATTTCGCGAATAGAGGGCGGGCTCTTCTCCCCATCTAGTGGGACTTTTTACTAGGTGGAGGCTCGGTTTTGTTGTGGTTTCTGCGAACTTGTTTCTGGAAGGAGATTCATTTAATTGAAACATTTACCACAATGCAACCTTGATCAACCCGTTTAATTAAAACAGCCCAGTGCTATAAGCAGTTGCCTTGCTACATTAGATGGTAGTTCACATCATCATCATCATGATAACAATTATTATATTTATGTTATTACGTTTATATTTTTTAGATAATGATGGTAACATTGCTTATGATGATTAAAAGTTATTATTATTATGCTAAAATGCTGTGAATTTTATATTATTCCGTCCATAGAGATTCCGTCCGCAGACTGACATTCAGAACTACCAGCTCCAGATATAGTTTCCTGTTCTGTCGACGAGCTTTGCTGGGATTTGTTTCCAAAATTCGCTTCTTTTTCCACCACTCAAACATCGATCTATTTTTTATCGCTTTCTGAAAACCATTTTAGCGTCTAAACTCGCTGGTTTGCTGCACGCTTCTAAAAAAATGAATGCTAAGGCTGTTTTGGTTTCATCTCATCAAAATACCGTTATTTTTTACAAGTGTAGACATATTCATAATAACCTAAATGTCGTTTTTATATTCTAATTACTTATATCGTTGAGGCGGAGGTAGCTCATCAAATCTTCCGGTCCGCCTTTAAGCATCTTGCTGTGAGGTACCAGGTGGGTCTCCACCTGGAGAGTCCATATTCGACCCAATGACGCTAGCTGGGATGATGATTGTCTTGAACAGGACCGTAAATGCATTGTTACTTAATTTTTTTCAGAAAAATAGTGAAACCAGCTAGTATCGTCTGACAACAATAGTTACTTGCAGCAAGTAGAATTTGGACAACTATGTTCACGTCCCTATTATCTATTACATTCGTTTCCCTGTACCTTTCTTGGTGTTTGCGGTTATTGGAAGTTTAATTTTTTTTTGCAATTTTCTCGAGTTCTATTCAGTTTTTGCAATTTATTTATTTTTAGTTGCATATTCATAAGTGTTATTTCATGGTATAATTTTAGTTTTTGTCTTATTCTTTCATCCAAGTCTTCTGAGAATGGAATATGATTTGTGAAATCATAAAACAATTTTTTAGGCGTGTGATTCGTTGGTGTGTGGATTGAATCGTTCGATTCGATCCACATGTGTGGATGCAAAGTTCGGTGTACTATTTCAAACGTGTCATGAAGATGAAGATTGCCTTTTACTGGTGAAATGGTATTGTATTTGATACCCCTCAAGGAACCGTCTTATAGTCGATGCTTCTTGTTCCATAATAACAATGGATTGCCGATAGTCGCCAGAAATGTCTAGATTATCCGAGTCGAGTATATCCATGTATTTTCTTGTCCTAATGGGTATTGCATCTTCCAACCAAGAAAATCGATTACAATATGTAAAATAGTTCCTTTGTTTTAGAAATAAAATATCCAAATGTACTATCTGCAGTGGTTTTGGCGGTTTTTCGATTTGTTGTAATTTTAACTTGTACGGATGGCTTGGGTTTCTGACATAGTTTACATACTTAAGTAAAGTCTGTAATGTGATGTTTCAAAAATTCCTCTGTGATTGTAAGCGTGCTGAACATGTATGACTTGATTTTAATTCACATGTAATCGTTCAGTCCCTAAAACTAAAAGAAAAAATGTTCCAGAAATGATTTTTTTACATTATTTGTATGTTTCGAAGTAAATTCGTACCCAATATAAACCATAAACACATGATGTTAATAATCATTTATAAGATTATTTTTAAAAAAAAATGATGGTCTCAAATATAGGCGTCTTAATATAGGCTCCAATGTTAACATAGATTTGCAATCTTCAAAGTATTGTATAATTTATCATAATGAATATTTATTCTATCTTTCTTCAAATAGAGGTGTCTTCGGTAAATTGAAATTTCAACATAAATAGATGTGTCAGATTTTCAATTTGTAAAAGTATATATAAATAGAGTGGATAAATTGTTTTAATGACATATATTGAAAATGCCCTGAAAAAACCGTATGAACTCCATAATGCTTTGATAAAACTACCATAAAACATGAATAAAATCAATTTGCATTTGAATTGTTACTTGGCATGAGATGTCTTCCAGGTGGATGGAAAACGTTGATGCTGAAGTGATTGATTGAAACTTTCTTGGAGAGGAGCGACCAATAATGAGCTACACTTTAAAAAAAAACACATGAAAAAATGCCATCAGAGCCAGGCTAATAAGATTGCTTAATTTTCAGTACACTCCCGTTTCATTTTACTCAATTTTTGATTACAATTTTATACTATCTCTTTTTCTCTCAAGGAAATGTTACTTAATTTTCGTTAAAAAGTGTATCTACTCAATTTATGAGTAGATCAACTTTTTACGAAAATTGAGTAACATTTCCGTGAGAGAAAAAGAGTTAGTATAAAATTGTAATCAAAAATTGAGTAAAATAAAACGGGAGTGTAGGGCTGATTCAACCATTGATGCGTTGATGTCGGAAATGTCTAAATCGACCGCTCTCTTGGCACTAGATCAACAGTAAATTGCCGAGAGAAAAGCCCACACTTTGCTTCAACTATGTTTGCTTTAAAGTATATGGAGGTCGGCAAACCACTCTCCTTACGCTTTGAATTTATAAAATTCCAAAAACGTTACGGGTTTCGTCAAAGATCATCCTGTCTCCGTCTTGCGTACATTTTGTGCAAGAACTGGTTGTATTCACGATAAATCTGAATGGCTTCGTCAGATTGTCGCTTTGCATACAACAATCTTTGGCGGCAATATTGCTCTAATAACACGGAGCGCCGTCGTCGCAGGGTACGAAGATGCGCAATTGACTATGCTGGATTCTTGGGGAGCCTTCTTTGCGGTACAGCTTTACTGATATAGTTGTGCAGAATCTAATTAAAGGAAATAACGGCATTATCGACATCAGGACTTTGGTACACCTTAGTCCAGTCAACTTGTGATGGCAACTGATTTAGATAATCATAGTCTCCTCGATTAAAGTCTAGCTCAGTGAGGTCAACATCTTCATGAAATGATACAGTGAGTACACAAACCACGGAGAAAGAGTGTTCGCGGTAGCGAAAGGGTTTAAACAATCTACCCCCCTTCCCACCCCAGCGGGCCCCTCCCGAGCGGAACACACCCCCCCCGCGCGCCCCCCTCCCACCCCAAACATACTTTTTTTTTTTTTCGGAGGGTGCACGGCGGGACACTTTTTTTTTTTTTTTTTTTTTTTTTTTTTTTTAAAATTTAATTTTTTTATTTATTGTGAAAAGATTTTATTTTTTTTTTTTTTTTTTTTTTTATGATCGAGAGTGAGACGAATCGAGAGCGAAACAACGAGAGCGATCATCAACCAATCATAGATCACATTCATTACCAGTATAGTTTGTTTTTCCACCATCAGCTATAAAAGCAGTAGATTTTCCCGTAATCATTATCAGTTTTAAAAAGTATACCGAATAATAAACACTAAGGAAATTGTTAAACAAAGTGCTTGAGTTGAAGCTTTATTTCGCCCCTTTCTGCGACTACCCCAAAGAGTTGTTCCAGCTTTTTTCAGAGCTCGTTGACAAGAATTTTCCGTAGAAAGGACCCGTTGTAAAGGAAATTCCCGTCGTTGTGTTACCAGTGGTTGTGACGGTGTTGCCGTTTAATGGTAGTGGACCATTACCGCTCATAATACTCGAGCATGCAGCGCCGCCAGCACGTAGGTGTGTATGACAGTGGGTCATCGTAGCCATACCGTTTCGACAATGTGTCGGTTTCCAGTTAGCAGTGGTCTAATTTTGTTGGCGTGAATATTGTTATAATTGTGAAACAACGTAGTTAGCAGTGAGCTAACGGGCAAGTGAATTCGTCCTCATCTATGTTGGCAACAAAGAGAGAGCTGGATGATAGCGATCAATTGGAATCACTTCCTCAGTTGCTAAAGTTAGGAAGCCACTTGTCATATCCGCGCCATTTGAAAAAATGAGATCAAGTATCCGGTCAGAGCAGTTTCGAATTAAAAAACGCCATAGTATCCAGAAGTAACTGACTAGCCATTGAAGTCTGCGACAAGATCGGATCAGCGAAAGCGTACCCTTTATTTGAATTCTTCTAGGTCAAACGTGGTGGATTTAAGTCGCCGAGAAAACGAGTATCTATATGTATCTGCATGAAATTACTGTCTTGACTTTTATCGGGTGGCATGTACAAAACACCAATAAACAGAGGAAACGGTTCGATTAAGATTCTCACCCACAGCTGCTCGATGTTATTTGTAGTAGTAACGTTTACATTACACTTTTTTCGGAAGGTGATAAAAAAAGCTAAGACCGATATTTTTCCCATGGAAGGTAATTATTCAAGCTTACTTGCAAAAATAATCTACGCCCTTGCGAGCGGCTTTTCGGCAGTTAACCAGAACATTCGCCATGGTGGACGAAAACTTGCGTGTAGGCATGTTTTTGAGTTCTTTCTTCGTTTTATTTATCAGTTCCTCCTCAGTTTTCGCAACAAAATTGTTGGAGTAGATCTTACGCTTCAGGTTGGCCAAGAAGTTCCCGATGGGACGCAGCTGGGAGACGTTGGGCGGGTTCGCCGACTTGGGTACCACATCGATATTCAGCTGCTCCATCTCCTCCAACGATCGCTTCGAGTAGTGGGCCGACGCCAGATCCGGCCAGAACATCCCCTTCTTGCTGATTGTCAGCCACAGCAGCACCTTCTTGGGGAACTTGGTGTGTGAAATGAACTTCACCTCGGAGCTCACTTCCTTCGTGGGGGAAGTAAAATACGAAGTGCCCTGCCAGTCGTTGCCATCCAGGGTGATATAGGTCTCGTCGTCCATCACCACCGCCACGTCGCGATTCGCCGGGAAAATCGAGTTGACCATCTTATTCAGCCGCTGCCGCTGCGTCATTGCCTGCAGCTCCGAAACCAGTGGACGTGACTTCCGCTTCCTGACATGTATGTTCATGTTTGCCAGGTACTTTTTCACTGTTTGGCCGGTTGAACCGACCTCCTGTCCAAGCGCACGCAGCGATGTAGCCACTTTTCCTCGGTCTTCCTCTTCAGCATCCTTTGGAGCTTCTTGTTGCTCAGGATCGTCGGCCGACCGGAACCGGGCTTTCTTTCGATGCTCTGATTGTTGTCTAATATTGACAAGATGTTGTAGATACTGGAACGAGCGTATCCGGCGTCCACAAAGTGCCGCACGATGTCCGTTTTCGACGCGGCGATGTGCCGTTCTTTGAACGCGCACACTTCTGAACGGAGTTGCTTCACTGTTTTTGCCATCACGGTTAGAGTTCGACTGATAGAGCTGTCAAATTTTGTCTGCTGACTCATGGGTTACTATGATTGATGCTGCATGGATAGTTTCGTCAGTGCGGGTGAAGGTAAACCCATGAAAAATCGGCAATTTTTGTCCATTTTTTGAAATGCAAACGTTAGCTGAATAATTGATAAGGCGTACTTCCGCTTCACAGCTATAAGTACACGTCCGTTGCGTCGACGCGAGCTATTGAAAGCGCAATGATCAACGCGATTGATATAATAATCGTTGCTAAGTAACTGGCACAAGTCTCTGTTAACACGTACACATCGTAATCGAAGTCTGAGGTTGAAAGAAACACTTGATCAATGTTGATCCTGAGACCACGAACATTCTGATAGTACAAGTGTAGCTTGGATGATTGATCGGCGAGGTTAGAGCCAGTGAGACGTGGACGATTCTGAACGACTTGAAACAGCATTAATCACGACTGGATAGAGTGGCTCAAGGGATTCCAAAGTACTGTATACAGTGCTTCCTGGTGATATCACATGAGTTTGAGCGTATACTTCGTTCAAATTCGGATTACAGATGGAGAAGTTACATGTCGCTGCAGGAAAATTAGAAGCTTTAGAATAGGCAGCGGTTGCATCTGGCGGATTACTGGAACTTGGAATGCAATTAGGCAAGATAACGTTTCTATCATACGTATACTTACCTGAGAGGTGTTGTTGGGAGACCCCACCACCAGCCACGACCAAAGGTCCAGGACGACTACATTGTAGGATGGAGGAACAATCAGCAAGCACGGTTGGGTGGATCCGGGGTTCCCCGGATCGCTTGATCCTTGTCTAGATTGACAATTTTCGCTACGTTTTTCGTGCGATCATCAAATTCTCAGCAGTAAATATTTTCTAGCCAAGGCTCGGCTCAGAACGCAGCATTCCTCATTTCCTTGCTAACACTGTTCGCTAGTCATTTGTTCAAACGCCGAAAGATAAATCCATAACAGGTCGTCACTCACTTGGACGGTTTTTATGGGCAACCTCATAACTGTTTTAGTACCACTAATTTTAGCCGGCCTGGAAGCACTATGAGGTTTCATCAGCCATAGCCGACGCTTTGAGGTGCTAGGTTTCTTCAGCATATCGTTACAAAACCCAACTGGTGCAGTTGGCGTTTTTGGTTGAGCGTCAACTTTGGCTGAAAGCATACACTTAGCATTGAGATGTCATTTTTCAGCGAATCAATCGTTTCGGGATTGGCTGAGTTTTTGGGATTACTATTGCTGCTAGTACACATACTATTGGAGAATAAATCGGTGTGACAAGAGGCACCGCAGTCACAGACGATGCGATCACAGTCGGAAACGAATTTTTGACAACGCGTGACAAGCCATGATTAATGCAGAAATTTAAATACGAGTGATATAAGTTACACAGATGTGTGGCTATGTGGTATTTGTACGTAAACCACACAGCAGAAGCGAAATAGATACAGCGCGTTGATTGAATGACATTGGCGAACAACAACAGATCAAGAAATCACTTTTATCTATTTGCACTTTGATTGATAATTGCAGCTCGTTTTTTTTCTGGAACTTCGGGTTAAAAGCGTAAACATTATACAGTACATGCCCGGAAAACAAATGGTCAGATTTATGAAAACAGTTTTCAAGAAAAAAAAATACCACATAAAAATCTCACAGAAAACTTTAAGGCAGACCAGATGACGATGATGCCAATAACTGTCCGCCAATTATTGTATATGTTATGTAAACAAGAATAAACTTTAAAAATAACGAGAATACTCTTTAGTCCCGAGACCACGAAATTCATTAAAAACGCATATAATCCTTGTTTCCATATTAAATATCACAATTATGGTGTATTTTACTAAACACTATTTTAAGTTGCCTTCCATTGCGCTTTTGATTAATAAAATCAGTACGTTTTTGAAATGCATTTTTTAAATAGTAAATTTTTTGTTTAGTTTAGTTTACTAAAAATTATTTTAAGTTGCCTTTCATTTGCGCTTTTGATTAATAAAATCGGTAAAGTTGTTAAAAAGATATTAGTTTTAGAAAAAAAATGCAATTTTTAAAGAGTAGATTTTAAGCACCACCCTAACGTGCAAATGGTCACCCTTATGACGAAAAATAAATAAACGGGTGATTTTCGATAATTAGCAGAACACCATCATATATTACGAAATTCTGAGCAATCGTATATCTTTTATCTGTGGAATTGCTGTATAATGATTTAAATTTTTGTTAACCTTAAAGTAAAACAATCAATTTCCATATGATTATTTTTGAAAAAAACACAAAAACAAACATTTATTTGTCAGTCGTTGTTCAAGTACAACGCTAATCTGATTTTACTGAGCTTGTCAAACATCATGATTGAAAAAAAAATTAATCCACTCGTACTTTCATCATACAGTCTTGACCCCGAGGAAAGGGCATCAGGCGTCATAGGATAAGCCCGTTTTGGATCGTTGATTGAATATTTTTCTTGAATTCTGCTATAAAATTCTTGCTGACCGAGAAAAAAAAATATTTTTAGCAACGAAGACTATTTATATTTTGAACTATTGTATTCTTCTTCCCCCGGAACAAATACGTAAAACTACATCACCATCCCTGCTTTGAGGATTAGGACACCACATTGTAGTAAACCGTTTAACAACGCATTGCAATAGGTTTTGCGGTTGAAGATATCCCTTTCGCTAAATTTACTCTCCGCGCAGTAGACACGCCCGCACACTGACACACTTACATGCTTTGGAATTAATCCCTGGCCACTCATTACAGGCGAGGGCGTACAAGACCCACTACTCGGTAAGTTTATCACAACGACGTACAGGCATCCTTCGAATAGCTAGTGACTTCTGGGCTTCTACCGTTTCTTCACCGTTTTTCAACTATTTCAGCTCGAATGTTCGTATTTAACATGCTTATACATATATGCTGAAATCGCTTTCAAAGAACTTACTGAATTGGAGTAGGAGTGCTGAGAAATTGCAGTGGGCGCACGGTCCCATCCACTACATAATTTGGGGAATGCCTGTAAAGCTAAAGACTGGAAGCCGAAGCTAGAAGAGGTAAGGGACTTGAGTGAGGTCGGGAAACTGTTTTCCGGAGGATTATTTTATCATTTGTGTTTATAATTTCTGCGCTTTTAGCATAAATATTAAACTTTCTCTGAGAGCCTTAGTCATGATACTTTACGTGGTTTGGACGATGTAGGTGAAATGGCTGGAGAAACAAGGAGAACAAGGAAGCTGAATATTGTGAAGCTTATTCCTTGTCACCGAAACCCTGCAGCTGCGTTATTATGATACGGTTCTAAAAATAATGGAGTTAAGGTAAGATTGAGGAAAAAGTGTCTTTTACTACGCTTGGCGTAAAGCTTTTTCCGCCTGCAATGCTACACAAGACCATCGGAGATAGTACATACAGCACCCTAGGAAATAAAGTTGATACTTTCGAGCGTAATCTCTTTAATCCACGTTGGAAAGTTTGAGCAGACTACGGAGAGATAGTTTGTTTCCTGAAAAGGGGTTTAAAGAAGGGGGAACTGGGGGTCTACTAGGGAATTGCACCAATTCCACATTATTCTTTTCTATGAACCAAAATAGAAGCTGAATGATTGTCATGATTTCCTTTAATATGTTCAACAGTAGTCAAGTATAATGAAGGGATATGAAGATGATTATTGCTGTAATACATAATAATACGTAGAGTACGTTTTTAATATGAAGTATGTAACTGTGGAAAACTAAAGTTGTGACTAAACGATGAAAAACTAATTTTTTTAAGACCAAAACTATCGAGGAGTTGGATGGAATATGGGCACCTGTTTGAATTCCCCCTTGAGGACTGCTGGAGATGTGTCAAAAAAAAAAGCCATTAACAACGCAGCAGAAGTTGCCATTGGGTTTGTACTAGAAATCGGTTCGACAAGCAGTGCAGCGAAAACAGAAAACTGATCTTTTCCAGAATAGAAGCGCCACCTGGAGAAGTTGGAAGAAGAAGAAATGGAGCAGCTATACAGCGTTCTCCAGAAACGCAAAAGCTCAAAAAGAAACTCAACGCAGTCCGCTAAGGCTAGCCGAAATGTGTCGAGATAAGGTTGGATGTATGTGTCTTGACGGGTGAGCTTGATGTGATGGTGCATGGAGGCGGAACATCAAGATAGCAGGAGAAATTAGTTCATCGGAACGGTGGACGAGGGAGATGTGCCAACTCCTACGTAAAGCGAAGTTAAGAATGCCATCAGCTTAAAAACAACAATGCAACTGGCAAGGATAGTATCGGAGTGGAAATTGGCCCGAAAAACTTGGCCAATTGTCTGCCAACTGACGGATAGTAAATGATACAGTGATGAAGAACAGCTACCGAAGGAGTCGAAAGAGGAAATTATATGCCCAATATATAAAAAGGATGACAAGTTGAAATGTGAGAACTACCAAGCGATCACTTTTCTCAACACAGCCTACAAAGTGCATTCTCAGATCATCTTCCACCGTCTAAGCCGGTTTTGTGAACGAACGATTGACAACAGACCAAATCTTTACGTTGCGGCAGATCCTCCAAAAGTATCGTGAACATCATGTTCCTACTCACCGCCTATTCGTTGACTTCAAGGCCGCATACCATACTATTGATCGTGAAGAGCTATGAAAGATTATTGACGAGAACGGTTTTCCCGGGAAACTGGCTAGACTGATCAAGGCAACGATGGATGGCATACAGTGCTGTGTGAAGATCTCGATGCGTTATCGGACTCGTTGGAAACACGCAAAGTACTTTGGCAAGGCAATAATGGTCTTCCCAACCTCCTGTGCAACATTGCGCTAGAAGATGTTATAAAACGTTGCGTGCTGAAACATGCGGGGCACGATTTTGCAATTTCGTTGGAAAATTTTATTTTATCTTTAAGAACACCAAATGATATCTAAAACTTTAAAAGATACTTCAACATATCAATGATCATGTTTAAATTACTGTAAAGACCGGAAAAGTACAGTCAAATAAACATGGAGGCTGCTATTCAGGAAGCGGTTTCAAAGATCTAAAATAAAGAGCATACCATCAACGCAGCGATCAAGCAATACCGAATTCCTATATCAACGATTTATTCGAGATTGCTCCAGACACCACAAAACGTTTTCCGATCCGGACCATCAACCTTCGTCAAACGAGGAAAATGATCTGGAAAATCGGATTTTCCATATGTAAACGAGGGTATTTATGCTTACGGAAATTGTAAGACAATTGATTTGTTTTTGAGGTTTAAGATCAAATAACTTCAACAGTAATCGTCCAGGAAAATGAGTTTTACAAACAAGCGTTAGGTTTGATAATTTATAGTAGAGCCTGTACACGTTAAATTTCGGACACCAAAATACTAGCAGCAAAAAAAATTGAACATAATTCAACAAAACCGATTGTTTATTTCACAATAATAGAGTTATATCTACACAAACAACAGTTGATTAAGATATTAATCCTTCATTCTGTAGAATTCTCGAGCTTTCTGTGGAACACCCGTCATCATCCTCAACGGAATCCTCAGATGCGCCCGCCATGACGATTCTCCATCTTCTCTGGAAATTATCAATACCATTTGCTTTCTTCTTAGTTTCAAAAAGTTTCCGCTTAACTAAAGCCTAGTACTTCTCTATTGGGCCAAGCTCTGGACAGTTTGGTGGATTGTCTATTTTTCACATAGTGACAAGAAGCCAAATCAGTCCACAACAGGGCTGTAGAGTCGAGGCTTCTGATAAACGGTACCAGCCGCTTTTTCAGACATTCTTTCTCGTACACATCCTTATTGATAGTGCCAGTAGAGACGGAACTTTTAGATTTTCGACTACAACTGCATATGGCCTGCCAAATCAAAGACTTCTTCGGGAATTTGGACACCTTCTTTGTCCGAAAATGCACGACAAAGGGCGTTCCTTTGCATTGCGGTATAAAAAGCCAAATTCGGAAGCTGTCTAAAGTCTTCGAGTAAATACGTATGTTTCGTCGTCCATTAATGTTTCCAAAAAAATTGTGTAAAGCTTGTTAGCACGACTTTTTGCAGTGACATTTTGCTTATAATCACGGTTGGGCTCCTTTTTCACTTTGTACGCTTTCATTTCTTGCTTCTGCTGCACTTTTGGTACGTGTTAGTTTGGCTTCTCATTTTTGCGAGCCACATTTAGCACAGAAAGATTGGGAATTTTCTCAATAATGGCAACCACCTTCTTGTCCATTTGTCGGGAGCATACTTTTCGATTTGTTCCACTTCCAACCTTCCGATCCATAGTCTAGCACTAGTAAAATGATTTGCAAACACAAAACACGGTACTTTTCAGTAGTTTAAGTTTCTTGGCGAGATCGCGTACCGATAAATTCGGATTTTGCTGCCGTTGGTACAAAATGCATTTGCGCACTTCCAATTGATTCGACGCCATTTTACTGCCTGGAACAAGAATGTAAACATGTTGTACCACGAAATAAAGTGGAGAGTTTTAGCTGTCATATAGGTGAAACGTTTCAGCGAAATGATTCAAAAGTTACACTGAAATAAAAGTAGTCCGAAATTTAACGTGGACAGACTTTATTTTATATAATAGGGCGTACGTGAATGCGATTATTAAGAAAAAGACGTCCACAAATCACGCTTCGAACCCCAGGATTAGTCACCAACGCCAGTACAAAAGTGTCCAAGTCGGACGTTGAATCGTGGTTTCGAAAAATTGAGCAGTTTTTGACAACCAATGGCTGCATGGCATTTTTGGATTATCCTGAAAGGATATTCAATGGAGATGAAACTTCGTTTTATTTGAAGCTGGAAACAAAATCTGTTTTCACACTACGAGGAAGTCGTAACGTATGCGACATCGAGAGAGGTTCCAGTAAAACTAACGTAACAACGATGTTTAGCTTCTCGATTTTTTTTTTCAAATGTCTGGAGAATGATACTCGAGAAAGGAATTCAGATATGGATGAGGGTGATCAATTGTAGGCATTGGAAGAACTCCTCCAATAAAAAAAGAACGATGCTCTGAACGCTTTGTTAGAGTGTGCAAAGACTATCGGCTCTGAAAAGATTAAGAAATTTAAGAGCGAATTTGTCTGGCTTCAGAACAATGCATTAGTATTATTCAAAATATTCACGGAAGCCCATCACGATTGAGATTTCTACTTCAGGGTCGAAAATTCCTGCCTGCTCTCGTTTCTGCTCCAATTTTTGAATCAACTGTAAAGAATTTTATGGAACCATGTGGGACCTCCATTCTCTACTTTAACGACATGCATTTGGTTATCAACGGTCCTCGGCTGTCGATGACCTCGAAATCTTTCTACGATTACTAGTTGTCATTTTGTTCGAAGCCAGCTGAACTGGTCAAGTGATCCTTTATTACGTTTTCTCGGATTTGGAAACAAGTTCACTTTGTTGAGGTCAAAATTCGAAACAACTAGTATCAATACTTTTTATATTTGAAATTAAAAAACACGGAAAAACAGACAAAATGTGACAGATCGTAGAAAATCAACAGCTCGCTTGCAGAGCCTACTTCGTTTTTTTTTTTCAGGACACCAGGGTTCATATCCAGGATAGCCATACACTTCACCGACATCTATTGCCTGAAATCGCTTTACTGCTCCTTTGTATTACCGTCACCCGACTAATATTCTGCGATTTGGACCCCTCTCTACGGCAACCGTGAACAACCGAGAGAATCAAATCGGCTCAACGCCGCTTTCTTCGTTTTGCCCTGCGGAGGCTACCTTGGCAAGATCCGTTTCCACTGGCCACTTACGAAAGCCGTTGTTAATTATTAAGACGGGACACTAGCATAGCTTCCCGAGTAGAGTTTGAGATCAAATAAAAAACTTAACATGATGTTGTGATGTTGCTGATAATGATTACTCGGGCTGCTGTCGGGGTAAGTGGCGGGACCATCATTATCATCATCATCATCATCATCATCATCACCATAATTTTGATGTTTTTCTGTGTTTTTACTAAGTTAGACATTATAAGTGACACAAATAACACCATTGGGACTAAACCTAGCCTGTTGATGAGGAACAATAAATAAATTCAAAGCACCATCCAAAGATACCCATCGAAAGAAATTTTTTACAATAAAGTCAGATCGAAAGAATCATTTTACCATGAGGCTACTGTGAAGATACTGCAAGGATAGGAAGAATAACTATGACTTAATATGCTTTTGGATTTAGAACATGTAGATAAGACGGTGTGAAATGCATGGTCGCTGCGAGGTGATCTAGTTTTGGAGACAGACGTTCAAATATTTTTGACAATATTCTCGGCGTTCAAAACTGCACCGGTCCTTGAGGAACTGGTACTGCAAAAAAAAAAGCATTTAAAAAACAGCGGTTCTTAGAACCTGATGACCAGCGGTTCCTGAACCATCATCCATGCAACCGTACCAAACATATAAGGATTTAAGTTGAACCACTGAATGAGATAAACAAAGTTTAACTCCTAACACCTTTGGCACAAAGACAACAAAATTCATTTCCAAGTTCATTCGGTAAACAAAACCATGCTGGAGGAAGGAAACTTCTCGCAGCCTTCGGCTTGTATTTGCCAAACAATCATAAAAATGCAAAAATAGTAAAGGCATCGAAAACTCTGAATTAATAACTGTGCATCTAGATTCGGTAATAATTTAATTGTAGCTTCAGACAACCTTCAAAATGGCCAAAACGAAACGAGAAAACGAAAACAGCACAGGATTGGAAAATTTTACAGCAATTTTGTTGATCTGATTCAAAATTCTATCATATTCAACAATGATAAGTAAAATGAACAAAATATTAAGCTCAGCCTGCAGGTATTGAACAAGTTTCTAGACAATATCCCAACCGACATTGTGCCCAAGGCTTCATCAACTAATCCAACAGTATACGCCTACAACGTATCGCGCCTACTTTGACGATGTCACCGTAGTGTGATATTACGTGATTAATGTCAGCGCATTTTTTACAGCATTATTACACATTCTGTTGGCAGCAGTGCCTCCAACGCAAGTGACGTTATGTCACGGCGAGTTTATACATATTGCCAGCGTTGTGTAGTGATCTTTATCGGTCGAGATAAATCTTGTTAATTTGTGAGACTCCGTCATAGCATCCTCGGCAGTAGACCCAGAGGGAAACGCGCTTCTCACTTTCCTTGGATACGAGCCACGAGGAAGGTACTTTCATTGAGATTATAATTTTATTACGAGACATAATTATCCACTCTAGCTGGCTTTCCCTGGAAGCCATGAACAACTCCCCTTCGCTGTTAACGACTATTAGTCAATTTATACCGCACGGTTCCGGGGCGTGCCTGGGATGATTGCCTAACGAGACGGACATGGAAATATCACGTAGTGCTTAGCCGAATGTTCGGTGGGAAAAGATGATAACCAACATGATTTTCAAGGTAAATTTGACCTAACTTAATAAAAATCCAACAAGCATCACCCCCAGAATGACGAGAACATTTCCAATCGGTTTGATGGATCACTTTATACTTTGTACCAACGTGCCATGCTCCATACTCCAACGGAGATGGATTAACTCAACAGACAACACGGACTATACCCTCGTCACATGGACACAATTCATCATTTTGGAGCCGAAGGGGGACAGTCTCGGAGAAGAAAAAGCAAAACCCCGCTACTCATTGATATGCATCCTTCGAAAAGAGGAACCCGCAAGTCTTGTAATCAAATCCATCATCATCATAGTCATCATCGTCATAGTTGATATCATCAATAATTCCATTTTCCCCGCCATTTTCGCCCGTTTGCTGGCAGTAGGTAGCTGTACGTGGAAGGACGAACATACGGCGAAGCGCGCTTTCACTTTCAAAGCGAACAAGTTAACACGTGTTCAATGGCAGCTGTCATTCCGCTTACGGCGATCTTTGTGTCATTCATCCCATCCATCTAGCAAACATCGATCCATCCATCCATCTCTATAGAGTGTCGTGTGTATCGTTCCGCTCTGCAAAATGCGCTTCATTCGTTGAAGTGGTTCAAGCTAGAGGAAACAAATTGGCCACATCTGTTCATCCTCACGGTTTTCGCGTTTTGCACATTGACATTGCACGATATTAGATAAGCTTATGAAGCTGATTCAATTGTGGAAATTATGTTTGATTGTACACCATAAATATACAGTGAAGGACCATAAATATACAGTGAAGGACAACAGGACCAAAACCCGATTTTCATACAAAATGGTCATGGTTTTGTCTTTCATTTTCTCGCTGAATTTCTGTTGTAGTCTAAAAGTAACCTGGACGACAAAACAATAAGACCACCTTTTGATTTGGTTTTATTGTTCTGTCGTAAGGTGTGTCTATAACTTCTAAAGTGGAGACTGGAAAATTGTGAAACATTCAGATTAGTTTTAGGATATAGATAAAATCCCAGCTGAATTACTTCACGGAAAAATGAAAGACAACACGACCATTTTGTATGAAAATTGGGCTTTGGTCTTATTGTACTGTTTGTCACTGTAACCCCTACTTTATGTCAAATTATAGAAACGGATGTGATCCTGTGTCCTGCATTTTAATTCATGTTATACAAAACAAACATGTCAAGATCCAAATAGAAATGGTTTTGAAAAGCCATACCAACCCTGTTGCGATCCCAACAAAACATCGTTAGAGCTTGAACGATTTGGAGCTCATAACATATCACGGTAGCCAATTTTCCTGACCAGCATGCAGTCGATACCAACCGATTCCTGCAATTACTATTCACAAGCGCAAATATTTACTGCATAATGCATTTATTGATTTGCTCGGAAATCGAAAATAACTCCACCACGGTTGAAGGAACTTCGGACAGGCAAGAGCTCAGATGGTGGTATTCCATATTCGAGCATTATTTAAGCTTCAACCAAATCTATCTACCACCAGAAACGTTGCATTTTAACTGTTTTGCAGTGCAAACATCAGTGCACAGAGAGGGTGTGCGGTATATCGAAAACGTTTATTTTGAAATTTCGTTTACGAAATATTATTGAGCTACAATTTTTTTTAGTTAGCATATAGGGTTAGTTTAGGGTAGCATCCATAAAACATTTTTTAACGGAATTTCGCGGAATTCCGTTTAGTTATGAATCAACTTTCGAAAAGCTCATATGTTCATTTCCCATTAACGATTGCTTGCCGGGGGTATTGTATAAGGTTGAATTAAAAAATGAACTGATTCCAGCGATTACCCTACCACCTGGTGGTGAATCCACTTATGCATCGCCAATCGTAGCAACCCTACTGTATACAGAAAAAAATTGACATAATCATCAATTGAATTGCAGCAGTCACGATGAAAACAGTCAAGCAAACTACGCCTGATGTTTTTTTCTTATTGCCAGCTCCACCCCGAAGCGAAGAAGTTGGACATCGTGAGGCACTTCGTGTCCGCTGGATATAGCCGAGCCGCCATTTACAACATCCTCTACCTTCTGGAGAAAGACGAGAGCGTCGAACGGAAGACTGGTTCCGACCACCCGACAGTACTGTGCGATCGTAAGTGCAGAAGCTGGAGGAAGACCGAGGGCAAGGGTGGCTTCATCGTTCCGTGCCTTGGGCCGAGAAGTTGACGGAACTGGCCAAACGGCGAAGAAGTACCTAACAAGCGTTACGACCAGCACAGTACCGTCACACGTTTCTGATGAGCACGGTGAGCAAAAGACGATTGGGCTCTCGGTTTTAGATATGTCAAACACACTCTAGTGATCATTGTTTTGTTTTTTTTTTTTTTTTGAGCAGTGTTGGGCTGGGAAATTTTAAAAAAAATTGAAAATAAAAAAAAAAAAAAATTAAAAAAAAACGAAGTGGTGGGGTTTTTTTGTGTAAAGTTCTGTCCAGTTAGAATCCGGAAACACTTATTGTGTTGCAGCGGCACGGAAAGTGACCGCTGCAAGAATTCTTTTACAGCGGTTTGTTAACCTAGGCGCCCACTTTTTGTGGTATAAATTTCACGATGTTTCGTGCAGTGAGTCAAAAGTTATTCCAGATGGAAGCCGAGAGGAGAGAAAAAATTCTGCACACCCACGTTGATAACCCAACGTGGTCCGCAATAAAAATCGCAAAAACGTTGAAAATCGCCAAATCAACCGTGTATGACGTTTTAGGGAGCAAAAGAGTGTGGATCGAGTGCCTCAAGGTAAGCGTCCTAGTGGAACATATGATCGCGAGCTGAACCAGAAGGTGTTGAGAACCGTCAGAGCAAACCATGGACTATCAGATAATGAAATCGCAAAACAATACGCTGCTACCGCAGTACCGTTCGAAGAATTCGTTTGCGAGCAGGATATTGTTCTTATCGAGCCAGCAAGCCACCAAACAGAACGTTGAAGCAAAGTTTCGTCACCAAAACTCGAGCTCAGAAATTGTACCAGCAGGTTTTAACGAAGTACCAAGGATGCCTGCTCATCGACGATGAAACCTACGTCAAAATGGATTTCGGACAGCTTCCTGGCCAAAAATTCTACGAGGAGATGTTCCTGCGAAATTTAAGTTTGCTTTTATGGACAAATTTTCCAAAAAAAAAAACTGATGATTTGGCAAGGGATATGCAGCTGCGGAGCAAAGACCAAAGTGTTCATGACGAATAAGACGATGAACTCGAAGCTGTACAAGGAAGAATGCCTAAAATACCACGTACTACCTTTCATTAAAGTCCATAAAGGTCCCGTGAAGTTTTGGCCAGATTTGGCGAGTTTCCACTACAGCCGGGAAGTCATCCAGTGGTATCGCGATAATAACGTAGATTTCATCGATAAAAACATAAATCCACCCAACTGCCTGCAGTTCCGGCCCATCGAAAGATTTTGGGCAATAATGAAGCGGAAGCTTCAGAAAAGTGGAAAAACGGCTCGGGACGCGACTCAGATGACCAAAATGTGGAACAAATGTGCCAAGGAAGTTGACTCCGGAGGTGTGCAGCGTTTGACGGGAGGAATAAAGAAGAAAGCGCAAATTTTCATTAGAAACGAAGAGAAATGATTTCTATTGATATTTTTTCCTTAAAGTACAGTGAACTACCTTTGTTTTGATGTATTAAGCTAATTTTTACGTCAATCCGTTACCAAGATACAGATGATTTTATTATTCCGGATTCTAAATGGACATAGCTTTAGTATTATATGCTGGAGTTAAGCCGCGAAAACGAGGTTAGGAATAATTAGGGACAGAGAGTCACTAATGTTCTTAACAACTCGTTCTGAAATAACAAATTAGCGAAAGGAACGGTGACACTGTTTTATTTGCCGGTGGCAACATTATTTAAACATTTCAGTGAACCCTTTTGGCAAGTCGCCGGTGATAGGCAAACTGATCTGCAATGGCCATGAGGGTGAGCGATGTTGATAAAACCCAGTGTAACTTTGCACAGCGCCAGATCATGAGGAGGATGTGGTAGCTTGCGATAAATGTAATCGTTGGTACAATTACTCATGTGCAAGGGTGGATGCAACAATCAAGCACCGTAAGTGGCAATGCAAGGAATGCAGTCTATCGTCAACAATCAGCGATGGCATTACGGTTTCGGGAAAATCCGGTACTACTCGGATTCAGCTGTAGCTGCTTCGTATTGAAGGAGAGAAGAAGGCACAGAAAGAACTGTTGGCAGAGAAGCAGGAACAGGAACGTCAACATAAGGCATTGGAGATGCTAGTAGAGGCTATTGGCGGAAAGGCAAGAACGTCGTCGTCAGGAGCAAGAACGCGTCCACCTGGAACAGGCCTTCAAGGAGAAAGAGAAGTTGTTTGCTGAGAAACAGGAACAGGAGCGAACTCGACAGGAGATGCCCATGAAGGAGAAGGAAGAGCTTCAGAAAAAAATATCTCGACGAAAAGTACGCTACACTCATCAAAGCCACAGCAGAAGAAAGCGGCAGTGTTTGTCGTTCTAGCCAAATGAGCAGTTCAAGTAAGGTTAAACACTGGATAGAAACACACAGGAAGTAGTTGGCGAGGACAAATCCAGACGGCGACAGCGAAACGTTGCCGTCGTAGGAGACATCTGCTTACTCCATTCTTCGGCATTCTTATTATTCACGTACTCTACCGAACATGGTGAACAAGCTGAACCAAAAAGTACCACATCCATGATGAAAACTTCTGGCGGCATAGAGTTATCCCTGCGAAAGATGAACATCTGAGCTTGTTGGTCCTTGTGACGCATGCTGAGCTGCATAAACATTTCCCGTATACGGATGTGGCATTTTTTGGTTCAACTTGGTCACCCTGTTCGGCACAGTACGTGAATAATCCCGAGTAACACATCTTCATGATTGTATGTTGAGTAAGCTTCTATATAACCAAATCTAGTCAAATAAAAGTATTTTCAACCGTTATAAAACTTGTGTGTTGCTTGGGATAGGAATGCCGAAGAATGGAGTTTCCAGACGCAGCAACAGCTATCGTAGAAAACCACTACGTAGACGATTATTTGAATAGTCGTGACACGGAGCAGGAAATAATCAAGTTAGCTACCGAAGTAAAAACGGTACATGCTTCGAAAAGTTTGAATTTCGGAATTGGATGTCGAACTCTAAGGAGGCGTTCAGACGGATCGAGGTTGGCAGTTTGGAAACGTAGAAAGATTTCTCTGTAGACAAGCTGAATAAAACGGAACGTGTTTTAGGGATGATGTGGGTACCAGAAGATGACGTATTCATGTTTTCTCTCGAGTTGCCGTCAGAGTTACGATGTTTAATATCTGGAGATGCCACGCCCACGAAGCGGACCAATCAGCGCCTATTTATGAGCCTTTTTGATCTACTCGGTCTTATTTCCCATCTGCTGATACACGGTAAAATAATTATCCAAGAGCTTTGACGAAGTGGTGTTGGATGGGATGATGCCGTACCTAAAAGAATTATGATACTTTGGTAGAAATGGATTGGTAAGCTCTAAGATCTAGGCGAACGAATTCCACGATGCTATGTACCTGCCAGCTATCAATCATTGGAGATACATGTGTTGGTGGACGCAAGTTTGGCAGTCTTTGCCTGTGCAGGCTACTTTCGCATTATTGATCGTGGTCAAGCACGCTGTCGCATCGAAGGCTAAGGTTGCTCCATTGAAGCCGTTGTCAATCCCCCGTGTTGAGTTGCAAGCCCCAGTAATTGGTGGATGATGGATGACGAGACCTTATTGACGCAGGACTGCATCGACAGGCAGAGGACGTCGTACATTTTGTGGATCTTGGATCATATTGGCCGCACTCAGAACGACTAAGGGAACCTAAAGTAGGGATCATTTAGGATTTTACCGCTAAAACATGCCATGCTGCAGCTCTATCTTCGTGATTTTTCGTAAATATGTTTTCGATACACTTGACAAGGCATTGATCACTTACAGCACCACCAGAACGTCCCAAGAGGAACATGTAGCAGTTATGTTTTTACCCCAGACTATGGACCCTAAGATTAACTGATATTAGGCTTTTGTACTCTTTACAGAATGTATTTTTCGTTTCCGGTTTGCAAATAGACATTTTACCATATCTGAGCTGATCTGATTCATGCAGCGCTGTGTGCCAATTGGCTAGTTTCTGATTTTACAGTTAAATTTTTGTCAGCACTTTTTCATAACTCACAATATCATTATATTTGAGAATATTGTTTCATTGATTTTACTGCATAGATGATTTAAACATTACTTATTGTTTTTTTATGTCCATATGTCTTGAACTTCCTTTCAATTAAATCTTCCCTGCTTTTCTAACTCAGGAGCAATAACTATTACACCAACAAAAATAAAAGCGGGTTGCTGTTATAGAATCAGAATCAAGCAGCAAATAGTGATCATGGCAACAGTAAATTAAAATGTATAAATGTTAGTTTTGTAAAATTTCAATAGATCTAACAAACTTTTTCAGGATACTTCAATTCAAGATTTTGGTGAATTGCTGCTATGGATGAAAACGAACGAAGACGCGCCTAAACGCCGAACCACGGGACTCTTCACTTTAACACTTTACAACATTTCTTGCATTTCAGGATCAACCGAATGGATCAATACAAATGCTTGTATATTTTTCATTTAGATAAATATATACACTATTATATACATATTTCATGGGAATGGGAGTGACCATCAGGGCACCCGACTGAAGCACTCTGGATGGGGAGAGTCGGAATGCCAACTCCCCATTGCTAACAGTTTGTGAGTAGAGGGCGGGCTCTTCTCCCCGCCCATTGGGGCATCCTCATGTTAGATAGCTCGCTCTTATGACCAATTGTTCAATCTTGTTGCTGGAAGGAGATTCTTTTTATCTCTATGGAAGCGTATAAGTGATGTTGCCTATCAATCCACCCATCCCGTTTTTGACCCTTATACAATCGCATGATTAGGATAATCAGTGGGTATTAAAGCTTAATCAAGTCTATCAGAGAGGAGAGCCCATTGCGGTCGGAATTATTTTCCGTGCTACAATGGGTGGTATCATATCATACACCATACATATCATTTCACTGTATGTATTGGAGCGTTGACATCCTGAAAGATGCTGTTCTTTTTTTTTTAAATCATAGATCACATCATGGGTAGCACCTAATTGTAATTTAAAATGATAACTCTTAGTAGTGAACGTCACTAATTGTTGAAAAACTCATCCAATTTGTCCCTTTAGTTTTCTGCCAGACCATTACCGATTCTCCCGGTGAACGCTAAACGTACAAAAAGTTTAAAAAAAATGATTCATGTGAATAGACAACCTTCTTTCACTGGGCTTCTGTTCTGTCCAAGCGGCATAGACCTTGCACCATCGCTTCCTCTTCATAGCATTCACCAGTTATGTTAGCGGCTTGGCAATTACTACGCGCTCGTGTAAGTTAATCCTGTGCAGCTCCCTCCGGACGGAACGTGTTAAAACATGTTCTTCAATTGAGTCGTTTAAGGATGCTGTTGCTTTCACTGCCAAAATCCTCCTATCTGTCTTCACAATCCATTTCAAAGCCCGCTGCTGTCGAATAACAATCTTTCATTTCAGTGTACTGGTTTTACTAAGCGATATTGTTCCGGTCTGATACTCCGCCATGATTCGGCTAACTATGGTTTTTGAAGCAACAACTATTCTGCACGTTTCGGCAATCGATTCGGCCACGCTAAAACTCTGTTGAACCGCACACACTTAGATTTTTTTACAGAAATCTGTAAAATTTTACCCAATTCTCAACAGCTGAACGTTCGGTAATCCGTTATAACGGATTTCGGTAAAATTTTACAAATTCCGGTAAAATTTTTACAGATAGCTGTAAAATTTTACCAAAATCCATTATATTGGATTACCGAACGTTCAGCTGTTGAGAACTGGGCAAAATTTTACAGATTTCTGTAAAAAAAAATCTAAGTGTGTAGCCATTGCGAATTGAACTGTTTGGTACTCAAATCAAGTTTGACAATACAGTCAATTTTCATTCGTTGCACTTACGGACACGGAGGATGAATTCATCATTCAGTTCATGTTGTTTGCATTTCAATGCCGACTGACTTGTTTCACATTGTATATTTCTGCTACAACTACCCGGTCTTGAACAATTTGCTTTCATTTCGTGATTGATAATTCTAGCGTTCTTATGAATTTTCTGCAAAACAAATACTAAATTCAACGGAATTGTGCCAATATTTTTGTCTAATTCAATCCAAGCTGTCCGTCACAAAATGTTTACTAATGGTACTAAGCTCCAAGAAGAATCATCTCATGATTGAGTAACAATCCAGAACATTTGGTTGCTCTGAGTTTTATGTTGATGTTAATCAGTGCTATCCCAAACAAACATAATGATGGCCCTTCAGTTAGGGTTGATATTAATAGTTAAGCAGAATGTGAGTTTCTCGCTTCAAGAGATTCGCAGTGTTGTCAGTTTTGGCAGTTTTTTTTATTGGAGTTAAAAATTCCACGATTTACTAAAAGAAAGGCAAAAAATGCAGTGGTTTTGCTAGAACGGACTGCAATGGTAAAAAGACAGTGAAATGCTGTTAATCCTTTAGCACGGACATTTGAAAATCCATTAAATAGTGGCGTTTGTTCGCCGAGATAAAGTGATTTGTCATCTGATCGTCCTCAATTGTGCATCTAAACTAAAAAACATGGATTATATTCGTTATACTTTGCTTCAGCACTTGAATTGAAACGTTAACCAATATTTAAACGTCAATTTGATAAACACTTATAAACAAAGTTACTGGCAACCATTTGCGGTATCGCCACATTATATCAAAACTATCACATCAGTGTTGCGAGATATCCCCTCCACTACGTTCATGCTAAGCTAGGAGGACTCAAGGGAGTTTCACCTTTAACTCGTAGCCTACAACCAAGGGTTGGATGGTCACGAAAAAAATATATATTTTTCTTGACTCAGAAAGTACCAGCGCATCGGTCCCAAGCCCCCAATATTCTGTTGAAATAACAAAGCAAATCAAAACAAAAACATAGATTCTAGTACCGAAAAGCGAAAGAATGAGGTACTTCTATAGTGTACTTCGGTCCAATGTGCTTCTAAAGCAGTGAGCCAATTTTTAATCGTTAGTTTCTTATGGATTGATTTTTTAATCATTTTTTTAAAGACATTTACACCGTTTTCAACCCGAAATTGTACAGACGAACATTGGACATAGAGTGAATTATAACGGACAACTTAACCTAACACCCAGTGGACCAGTATGGACATTTTCGTTCCACAGGCTGAAGCGGGAATCGAACCCTCACTTCATGGCAATCGCTTGAACGACGGGTGACGCTGCTAACCGCTTGACCACAAAGCCCATGATCTGTTGATGCTACAACAGTTGTCAACAGCTGTCAACATGAAGCCAGAATAGCGAGAGCGACAGTATTGTGTCTTTTTCACTCACGCTCACTTTGTTTTCATTAACAGATTAGGCAAGCATTGGTAACAATTTTGTTTGCAGCAAAACCTTTCATCTTCTTGAAAAGTGGCTTTATTGCTTAAATTTATAGAGGTTTCAGTACTCAGGTTTGAGATATTCAAGCTGAAAATGTATTGAACGACACGCCGACTGTGTGGTATTGACCAAAGCTTGCATGCATTATTTTTACTACACTGATTTTTTACCTGTTTCACGAAAATCGTCATATCTCCGTCAATGTAAGGCCGATTTCTGTGACCAATCTTTCATTCGCTTGAAAAATGTTTCTTCTTTTTGTATATCTACTAAAATATTGTTTGATTAAGGCATCTTGTACTGAATCTTATCACAATTTTAACATAACCCCTCAGAAAACCCAGAGCATCTTCGGTAACCATGACCAATTTCGTTACCGCGATAAAAAATAAAATAATTTCTCAGTCGAATGTATACTGAAAAATTTAAATCGGATAATATTTCATAAAGTTAGAACACCAAAAAGTTCCGATTATTTTGTCCATCCCCTGTAAGGAGTGAATCGAAAAGTAGATTAAAACATTAATAACGCTCTCGCATATCAATAAAAGCTCGCACAACGTCACTTGACGTTTCATTTGATTTATTGACATATCAAGTATCAGTTTCCGGCGCACAATTTATACTGTATGCTGTTGCAGCAAAGATGTCGCGAATTCAAATTGAAGTGCGGAAAGAAATCTTGCGCACTTGGTGTACTATGAAAGGTGTGACATTTACTCAAATTGCAAAATGAGTAGGAGTAGCACCTACAAGAGTAAAAGCAATTATTGAGAAATTTGGAACGCACAATACGGTTACCCATTTGCCGAATTCTGGACGATCACTGTGATCGGAAAAGACTTTTTTCACGGTGAAATTAATAACTCCTAAGGATTACGTTTCCGAATCATGGTGTTATCTACAAAATTGTATTTAAAAAAGTTGTCCATCTTATGGTGATTGTTTCGTAGTTCTAAACTGTTGCTAACTTTTGAACGAAACAAAATAGAAGGATGTTGTCAAAAGCAAGTTTGCAGGGAATATAATTTTAAGCAACTTTGCTCAAGACCCCACTCGTCTAGCTCTTCATTCGACCATGATAGAGCTATTTTTATTCTTCAATGCATAATGCATGCTAAATGAGTATCTCATTTTGAGAATAACATAATATAGAAAACGTTATAGCGCACATTTTTGCTGATTTTTTTTAATACAACTTATCATTGAAAAATTAGGGGTGATTTGAACTAAAAATATGCATTTTTTTCTTTTCGGCCTTATGATTGTTTAGGCGATAATAGGCAAGAAAATCATCAAATTCTTCCAACAAACTTGCCTCTGCCTTCACCTTTCTATTGTGTTTCGTTCAAAACTTGGCAACAGCGCCTCCTAGCGGTAAAGTTTGAAACTACGAAACTATAGCCACAAGATGGATAACTTTTTTAAGTACAACTTTGTAGAATACACCATGATTCGGAAACGTAATCCTAAGGAGTTATTAATTTCACCGTGAAAAAAAGCTTTTCCGGTTACTGTGCGCCAGTGACCTTAAATAAGACAAATACGTTGTGATAAGTACAAATCAATTTCTATGCGTGATTTGGCCAAAAAAGCAGGAACTTCGTATGAAATGATCCAACGAATCAAACTGCGATATAGCCTCAAAACAGAAAATCGCCAAACAAAGTTCTAAACCGAAAGAAACTGCCAGAAAAAGATCGCGGAAGCTCTATGATCGAATTTTTGAGAACGACGATTACTGCATATTAATGAATGACGAGACTTATGTTAAGGAAGATTCAAAGACTCTTTCTGGCCCGCAATATCACACGAAGGTCATTGGTCGGATTTGGCAACGATTGAATGGTTGGAGGAAAACCATATCGATTACGTGAAAATGGACTTCAGCCCACCAAACTGACCGCAGCTCTGCCCAATTGAGCGGTATTGCGCAACTGTCAAGATAATCCTGTAAAAGGATGGCAAGGTTCTTTAGAACATGCTCAACTGCGGCGAAGAAATGTAGTTAGGCTATTGTGTAGAAATTGATGAGTGAAGTAAAACGCAATATGCGTTTGAACGTCAGAAATGAACTTTCTGTCTGAGTTTGATCTCAAAATGCACTTTTAACATACCATTTTAAAATAAAGACTGCTTTTTGATTTGTTTAATCAACGTTTACACCTAATTTCACGTCAAAGAATATTTGAAACTACTTTTTGATTCACCCCTTATGTACATTATTTGTTTAAGACTGTTAAAATGTTATGATTTGTTTTAATTTCGCGGAATTTTAAAGCATCCTTTGTCAAGTACCGCGGAATCCCGTTTCAAATTGCATTTTGTTTCGAAAGAACGCAAATCTAAATATATCGTTCCGAAAATTCCGTGGAATTTTCCGAGGCAAAAACATTTCGTTTCCTTTTGTATTGGATTGAAAACAGCTTATATCGCAAACCCTTGATGCACAGTTGATTCAACACGCTTCGCAAGCTTTGTTCCCAGCCTGGCATACATAAAACATGTTCTGTCCGTATTTGGGAAAATAAAGCTGGTAGCGGAGTGTACTGAATATTCACCGTTTGTTATTTGTATCCACCATGAGTAGACAAAATAGAAAAAAAAAAAAAAGGATTCCTGAAAAGTAAACAACTCTTGGAGTTCGCTCCAATTAATTCTTGAAAATTAATCATGGGAGGCAATTATCTTATTCACCCAAGTAAAAGTGCTACATAGTCTAGAGAAAAATTTAACATCACTGTTGTAAATGGGTTATACATTCATTAATCGCTTTGAAACATCTTTTCTCAATCCTGTTTTATTGGTGTTCTTAATTTGTTTAATCCTTCTAAATAGCAAAGGTTTGTATGAAGTTATAAATAGGTATTGCATCTTTCAAGTACCTTTATAAAACCCATTACCCACTGAATGTGTTTGCTTGAATCATGCAAGTCTCATTTTCAAAATGATAATAGGTTTGAGGATTGGTCGCAAATATGAGTACACCTGAAGTATAAAGCACAAGTCTGAGAAACTATTAAGATTTCACTTGCTTAACTTTAATCACTAATATGCTTCAGGAAAAGAAAAATTAAAGTTTAGCATGTGAAATCTTTGAAGGTTTTCTGATTGGTGCCTTCAAAATTCCGATGGAAATCCGCCATGACGGTGGCCAGATAGATCGCAGCAAGCCCTGCTTTGAAATTGACGTGTTCTGTTTTTGCTGCGTCGTTTTCGCGAAAAAATAAAACAATCTTTCGTCATTTAACCTGAACAAAAAGTGAAACTTTAAAACTTCCGAGTGCTTTGCGTAAGACGTAGTGAATGTAATCGATTCCCTCTTAAATTTGTTATCACGTTTCTTCCGATGTATTGTGCGTCGGTAATTTTTTTCCCACGTTTAATGTCCCCCGTCCCCCGTTTAAACACAAAGGAGCTTTTCTACATCAGATAAGGAACTTGGTGAGGTCGTTTTATATGATCGAAAATATATTTTAACTATATGCACACCAAGATCAAGAATGTCTATTTTGGTTCTGTAAGTGTGAAAATTCTTCACATTTGCTTTGTGAAGATTTTCATGCGGGGCTTATGATGTATAAAGATGACCTCAGAATGAAACTGTAAGAACAGGCATTCATGAAATGGTTCGTTGGATTTTCAACAGAGCTTAATCTCCAGGGCTAAAAATGTTTGCATAAAGTCATAACATATAAATCATTGAATGCAGACAAGTTTCTTCCAGAAAAACACTGCCGGTCAGTGGAAGATTGATTGTAACCACACAAACACACACACACAAGTCCACCATGGCGGTGGCTATTTTTTGTGTTTAAAAGACGTTCATCTTACTAAAAATCAAATATTTCTAGGGACTTTTTTCAATAGGGCGAATCTAACTTCGAGAGGCAAAAAAATCACAAACAACAATAGAATCCTGATCAAATCGTTTTTCAGATTATTCCACTGCTATGGAAAGTTACCTTGCTACAATAGATGGTAGTATTACATTATCATCATCTTCATCATCAAAGGGCTAGCTATTCTTTCTACTCATTGGGGCATCGTTTAGCTCGATAACTCGCATTTTTGACCAGCTGTTCAATCTTATTGTTGGCAGGAGACTCTTAATAATCCCCTGGATACGTATAGGTAATATTGCTTATTGATCCATCCAACCCGTTTTTGGCCGTACATACAATGAAATAAAGAGGACAATCTGTGGTAATAAGCTTGATCAAGTCAAACGGAGAGGAGGACTTAGTTTTCTTGCTACCATGAGTAAATATCGTACAAGTAATACAATACCATCAATCCAAAAATAGTGTTTTAGTTACTATGAGTAACAGCAAAACACAAGACACACGAATACAATACACTGAAGGATAGCAATTGAATGTTGTAATTCAACTCATCAAAAAAACTCAACAAAAAAACACACATCACTTGATCCAGCCATCTATAATTGTTTACTGGTTATTTGAAAATAACGCAATTTTCGAATAATGCATTTGAGAATTCATTCGAAATGTCAAACTATTCCCAAAATTCTTTTTGAAAAGCTCCATGTAATCATGTTTAATTAAAACGTTCTACTTTGTATTATTTTGGCATGTATAAATTAAATGGGCTGCAATAAAGTAGTGCTACTCCCTGGGAACGTCAGCAAGTTTGTAGTTCCAAATGACGTTTTTATTGAACATAATTCAAACCCTCTTGTAACCACTTCAAGCAACATACAACCAAGGTGCAAGGTGCATATCGCCTTAAAGATCTACGACGAGAATACCGTTCCCCCAAGGACAAGACAAGATAAATAATTTAATTAAAAATATAATGTTCTCATTTATTTTATCACCCTCCCACCCGCTAAAGCTCTTAATAAAGCTTCAACCCTTGGATCTCTTTCTTCTTCTTCTCCACCTGGTTTCCAGTTTTCGACAAACCAACTTTTCCCACCCTCTTTGAACGTTTCGTTTTCCCCCACTACAACAATGCGAAGTACATGTGCTTCTGAACAGTGTCACATTTTTACAATTTCTCCGGCACCTCCCTCCAAGTTTTCCTACTCATTTAAGTTTTTTTTTTCTTTCAATCGTTGCCACAGCACCCCACCAATACCACCGTCTCGTCTTCGGTGCCGGACGAAGCCGTGGGACATGCATCCTTTCCCTTCATTTTGCAGAAACGCTTTTTCTAGCCTCACTTCTTAGTTACGCGTCGGAAGGACTTACAAGTTTAATTTACCTTTCTTCGGTCTTATTCTATTTTTCTGCTGCAAGTGTCACATACCTATCTAAAGAAAGGAAAAAAACGATCACAATCTTGACAGTGTGAACGACCAATTTTCTTTGCTTGTTCTGTCAGATTCGTCGTTTTTTCACATCCGGTAACAATTCCTTTTCTGCAAGTAAAATCATTTTTTTCCCGAATCGGTGTTCAAATCGTTGAAAGTTTAAGCGAGTATATTCATTTTAGTTACCAAGTGAATGGAAATTTTATCGTTCAAACGGCTTGGTGCAGCTAATGATGAATTCCTAAACCAAAATTTTTAGCCAAATCATCAAGGCTCAAATTACCGCCAAACGTTATCCACTATAGTGACGTAGTATTTTTTGTTCATGACATTTTGTAACGTAAACCAGAATAGAACTATCTCGTCAATTAAAAGCACCACTCTGTGAACCGTCTGTAATGGTAAATTGTGTTAGCACTGCAGGTGTGTCATCGCCACAGTTTCCATTAATTTCATCAACGTTTTTTCCCATCCAATCATGTTCCACCTAAGCAACGATGCCGTATCTCATGATTTTCCTTTTCAGGACCAATGAAGCATACTTTACTTCAATAAGCATAGTCTGTTTCTGTTGCTGATCGTAATTCCAATAATATAAGCATAACAATTGTCTTAAAAAAGCAACCAATCAAATCAGGTTCTCTGGCATCTCTGTTCATATAATTGAGTGAGTTTTGGTATTAGCAACCATCCACCCGTTTGGTCGAATTATTTCTATTTTTGCAGATTTCATGGATAATTTAACCTCAAAGTATCGTAGTAATGTGATTTTTCGTATACTTCTACTGGTCTACCTGTAGCTATCGAACTGTACTGAAAAGTATTTCAACTAAAACGTTGTCGTAATAAGTTTTAATTAAATTTGCAATCTGCTGAATCGGAGAACCTGGACGCCGTGAAAATGGACGAGTGAAGAGATACTATGAAAAAGCGATAAACGGAGCTGCCAAATGCAGTGTGCTTATACCGGTAACAAGTAAAACTAATCATTGACAGGTGGAAAGGATTTCTAAAGCAAACAGAGCAACCGGTCTGAGCCAAATTAAGGGAAATGACTCTAATGTGAATTCTAGAAATGGATAAGGTCTGTATTCACAACGATCCGGACACTTAAAAACTTAAGTATAACACAAATTTCGCATTATATTGCAATTGTAACCAGGGTGTCACAATATCAGCATCAATCGACAAAATCGAAGCGACGAAGAAACAATTGACTTTCAGTTTTCTATCCAAACCGAGTTGCCTCGCAACGAACTAGCAACACAACAAACGTCACGACAGAGCTCCACACTAGGGTAACTGCCCCCATATTAATCTCATTGTTCCTTTATTCATCCTACGATGAATCAAATAATTGGGCAGTTGAAGGATCGGTTTCGTTTTCTAATAATGTTTGCTAACGTTAAATAACTACATCAAACATTACTAACTAATCCTGTCACGTGTATGTCTTTTTTTTTTCAAGTAGGACGAATTGCAAAGTGATGCGATTAATATAGGTACATCTTCCCTACATGTTTTCGATGAGTTTCCCAGCGTTTCGTTCGGGTCTCTATTGAGTTTCATCGATGTGCCCGAATGAAAGTGTGGTTGCCATGATCATTTTCATTTTCAGCTTGCTGATGGTAGAGCTTAAACTTAAACAGAAAATATTTATTTATACCATTTTTTTATACGGAACAACGTAAATATTACCGCTGTATGTTTAAATTTTCATTTAATAGCATAATTATTCTAATAAAATATATGGAGGAACGCATAAAATGCAAATAAATCAAATATACAGGGATGGCGACAGTGTCAATGACTGCCACAGAAAAGGCATACTTAGACTGCTTTAACTCGAGCATCGAAATACATTACACTGAAAGGGGGAAGTATGCCACACGTGCAAATTGCATGCCAAACCAGGTATTTTTTGGGTAATTTATATGCTTTCCGTGCCCGTGATTTCTACCCCCAACTCCCCCAATGTATACCCGTGATTTTTCTGTGATTTTCTATTTGTCGTTGCGATTAAGAAATGTTATGGTTTAACAACTTCAACGCCAAACGCTGTTTTGATTTTTGGACAAAACCAGCTGACATTCCTGTTTCACGAGCCACCGTTTGAACAGAGAGATTCGGGTATTCCTTCAATTTCCTCCATCACTTCTTGGTTTCCTCTCGATCGTCAAACGTTCCGGATATGATTTGAGCACACCGTGAACAGTGGATTTAGGTAAATCAAATTGTTTGGGAGTTCCCATATTGACAAGTCAGGATTTGCCCTAAAGCCTGACTAAAAGTAAATTGGTACGCCCCTCGCGCGCCGCTTAAGTAAAATGGTACGCCCCTCGCACACCGCTAGCACGTCTCTAGTGTTGGGAATCTGAAATCATTGATAGTGCTTTTTTAACACTTCTATAGAAAACAACTGGTGCAAGTTTGATCAATGTAGTCGATCGCGTTCAGAAATAATGTCAAATAGAACTCGGAAGAAGAAAAAATTGCACAAAAACACCTGGAAAATCCAGAGTGGTCCGGTTCCAAGCTGGTTAAAGTGCTGAAGATGTCGAAAAAAACATTTTGTCGAGTGCTCAAAACCTACAAGGAAACCCTGAGTGTGGAAAGGAATCAGCGCACCTACGAACAAACTGGATCCAGGGATCGTCAGCTGCGCAATAAGGTGTTGAGGTGCATTAAAGCCAACCCCGGTCTTTCGATCCGAGATGTGGCCAGAAGGTACAACGCCAACTATCCTTGCCACACTGAACATTTATTTTCGTAAATTAGCTTTCACTCGTTTCGTAAACATGGATTTTGTACATAGAACAAATGTCTCGTATATTGTATGAAACATTCATATTGCTTTTTATCTGGTGAAATGCTATAATTACACCTTTTTGTATAATGCAAGAATTGAGTTTCATGAAGACCAGCCAATCGCTGTTTCTCTTCTATCGTACTGGCATGGGCGGGAATAATTTATGTGTGTGAGTGTGTGTATGTACAATCCACCGCTCACCGTCCGGTAGTGTTTTTATGGAAGAAAACTGTTTGCAGTTAAACGAACTGTTGTCGACTCGACAAACATTTTTAGCCCGGGAGTTGGGAGTTGATAGCTCTGTTGAGTTCCAGTGACCCATTTCAGAATGCCTGGTTACTCACGTCCATTCCGACGTCACTTTCACTTACAACAAGCCCCGCATAGACACAGTACAAACATCAAATAGATATAGGTACTGTGCATGCACTTCCATCTTCAAATCTTATTATTTTGAGGATGGCACGTATTTAGCAATATTGTTCAAATTTAGTTATAATCAGATAGATCTCACCAGAAATTATTGCTTATTTACAGTTTCATATGGACAGCTTTTGTGTGAAGCTAAAGGATGCATTTATGTCTCTACAGAAGTAGCACTCCACTATTTGGCAAATATTTTCGCGTCATCTTTTTCGAATGAAACAGCCCGAATACAATTAGTATGCACAAACCCAATACAATGAAAATCACAGGTAAAAAATTACACTTTCGAGAAGGAATTTAACTTGAAAAATCACAATCATTGAGCAACGAAAGACAAAAAAATCACAGCTCTCCCTCAGTACACCACGTGGTGAGTGCATCTGAAATTATATGCCAGTTACCCACGCGCGCATGCACGTTGGCTTCGTTCGTTGCTTCTGACCAGCAAATGGCCATTTTCTACATTGCACTATTTTATGTCCGGTGGCACAATACGAATAGCACTAACAAACATGCAACCACCAGAAAGACGGTTCTTTTTAGTTTGTGACAAAATGTCCGTAGCTCTTTGTATTGTTTTCGTACAAAGCACGTATGTTCTTTCTGTGTGAACAAATGCTTCGTACTTTTGACATTTGCGCGAGTGCCATTATTTACAAAGGTATCTTTATAAAAACAACAGATTAGTTTCTTTGCAGACAACAACAAATAGATTAGTAGTTTAGAGTTAGTTCTGTCTTCGATTTTGTAGTATGTATGTATGTATGTATGTGGATCGATTTAAGTTGTATGCTAGCTTTAATGGGTGGTTCTTATCCCTGCGTAAGACATGTCCAAAGTAACTGAGGCGACCTACTCTAATTCTTCTATTAATAGTTTTACCATCTAGAAGCTTTCTCGCGTTAAACTTCATATCTCTCTGTCTAGCGCATTGCTGGTATATGCTTCTCAGAATAAGTTTTTCGTAGTTCGCTATTGAAATCCTACTCTTTTTAGTCAAAACTGCTACTTTAGTGCCATATTGTAAGGATGGTGCTATCACGGTTTTATACATTAATTTTCCTAATTCCCAGTTAGGGTTGAACTTCTTGCAAAATTCTACTATAATTTTCGATGACTCAAGAGAATTTAGACATCTTTGCCTGCAAGTTACCTTCCTATTAAGTGTAGATGTTAAACAGACTCCTAAATATTTTAAACTATCACATACTTTATATTTCTTACCGTTAAGAATGATATTCTACCTTCGATTTTGTAGTATAAACTAAAATTAATTTTCAGTGCAGGGAAGGTTACAAAGCCTGTCAACATCCGAACCGGCACATGAATCAGAATTCCGTGGCCAAAAAGCGTGCAGGGCTCTTGTACGACCGTGTTTTGACGAAACACAAAGGTTGCACTTGGATCGATGACGAAACATACGTCAGACTCGATGTTAAGCAGCTTCCCGTTCAAAAGTTTTACATCGCGACTAGACGTGGGGATGTTCCGGGAAGATTCAAGTTCATGTTTGCCGATAAGTTCGTGAAGAAGGCCATGATTTGGCAAGCGATTTGCAGTTGTGACCTGAAAACGGAACCGTTCGACATCCCAAGTTTACATCAAAGAATGCCTGAAAAGTGTGTATTTACGTTCATCTGCAAGCATAGGGGCGAAATCATCTTTTGGCCCGATTTAGCCAGCTGCCACTACTCCAAGGTGGTTTTGTAGTGGTATGCTGCCAACATGATCGATTTTGTCCCCAAGCTAATGAATCCACCAAATTGCCCGGAATTTCGACCAATCAAAAAAAAGGGGGTAATTTCAAAGCAGCGACTTTGACGAAGCGGCGAGGTCAAGGTCATCCAGCAAATGCGGGCAAAATGGAAGAAATGCGCTGATTCCGTGTCCGTATCCACTGTGATGGCGCTGATGGGCTCCATCAAGAGGAAGGTTCATGAATTCGTTCAAACTAGAGAAATGTAACCATATTATGCTGTAACATTGAAGTTTTAATAAATGTATTGAGCATGAGCATGAGCATGATTGACCGCCCGAGGTTGCTACTCCGTTGTTGCCAGATCAGCTGTTATTACACAGAGAACCAACAGATAATGCTTGGGACTAACATACATCTTCAATGTGTAAAAACTGGTGATCCCAAACTAAGGCAATACCGGCGCCGGCCTCGCCCGAATGCAGGTCAAGTAGGGAATGAGTAGGAATATGTTGACGTGATACTCGCTTTATTGGAAGCCGCGGAACGATCAGAGAAATAGGGATTTGGATAAAGGATGGGGGGGGTGGTTGGAAGTAAGGGAAGGATAAAAGATGAAGATAAACAAAGTAATGATGCTATTGATGCCACTCACAGAGTGTGATAGTGGTATTTCATAAGGAAAACCAGGTAATTCATCTCAACGCTTTAAAACCAATTTGGACCGATCTGCACCGACAGTACGCATGCCATTGGAGTCCCTTACAAAATGGGACAGTGGTTTATTTGTTCTAAGATAGGGTGGCTCGACGAGCATAGCGAACAAATAATTTGAATCACATTTAATTATGTACCTCACCACCGACCGATCTTACCCGGCGAACCACGACTTCTGATGCTCACTCGATCACTCGCTCAACGAACAATGGGCAACCGGAACCACAGACAAAACGCTACGCCCGATAACATAATATTGCGGAGCAAAATATCGACACAACCGATTCCACCGATGGTCGACTGAATACCTATTGAATCATGAATTTTATTAGTCTAGATACAATGGGTACCAATTACCTTTCGTCGCTCCACGTCCTTGAGAGTACTTAATGCCTCACGACGTCTCCTGTATTCCGCCAGTATTCGTCCAGCTATCTCAGGTACATTTTTCATATTTATGCCTAACTGAAGTATTATTCTCAAAAGTTTTGAGAAATAGAATTTTAGATATTGTCCTCAGGATTTTGTAGGATATAAATCTTATTGATAAACCTGTTGTTATTAGTTGCGAGTTCTCCGGTGCACAACTCAAAATAGATCCTTTATCCAGTCAAAGACTCCGTAATACTTCCGCACTGACCTCACCTTTTCCGTTAACACAACACCCGTACAATCACTATTCACTCACTTATTGGAGCCCACCAGTCACCGATCTAGCGTCAACTTGGTCTACCCACGGCTCAATACTACTTGACACTTTCAACAAGACTTGTTCTCTCGATTTCTGAACATGAAGTTTATTCTAGTACTTAACAAGGTTATTTTACACACTTCTAGAACTGTGACCTATTTCACTTCTTCATCCGACCACCAATACTCCCGTCTCGTTCAAGCCCCCTACTTCTCGTTAAATTTCCACGTCTGGCGACACATCGGGCACTGTTGGTTGGACTGCGAGTTGAGCCACTTGACGATGCAGTGCATGTGGAAGCAATGCGAACAGGATGCCCACACTAGCGGACAATCGTCGCCTGGCAGCGAGCAATCCGGACAGCAGCCCTCGAAAGCCATCCGACAAATACCACAGTTGTCAACGTTGGCAAACCATTTCCACACGGCGACTCCCATCCAACTTTTCACGATAACTTTCATTCTACATGATTTTCACACTTGCAATACATCTAGTAAAGACCTCACTTTTCGATACTGGATCAAACTTCTACCGGGTTAAATGAATACCACAAGGCGTGTTTCTTGAGTCGACCGAAAGTCGACTAGCACATTTTAATCACGAGTCAACAGTATAAATCAATTAAAACCTACTAGAAATATCTAGGCGGTCTCTTTTTTGCATGAAATTCAAGTCTTTTGGCATCAGCCTTGCAGGGACACGTTTAAAGCCCAAATCATTAACCAAAATGTCTTGAACGAATTCAAAAGCAATATCCAACTCCTTTGCTATCTCTCTAATCGTCAATTTACGGACTAAGGTCATCCATTATTTGATGTTGCTGATTTTTTTCATCGGTTTTCGATGTCGATGGCCAACCACTTCTCACATCATCGTTCACGGAATGACGGCCACTTCTGAAACGTTAATGATAATGACGAATTTGTGCTCCGGCGATTTGTGCTCCGTAAAGAGTAGGCAATACTGTCAAGAATCCTACAAAATGGATACTTTTGGATCAATAATGGCGTATAGAGACTGTAAATCGATTTGACACCATTTTGATAGATAAAATAGCGGCTTGTGTTTCAGGAAAACTGGCAAATACTGTCAAATAACCTACAATATGGATACTTTCGGATCGGGAACGGTAAGTAACGGTGCAAACAAAGGAAATACGAAAGAAAGGCTTCACAAGGTGCCGGATATCAATATTGACGTTACGGGCCTGATTGAATACAGCAAGGCCGACGAACCTTCGAAGACATGCGGCCTCAATCAAAAAGAAATCTTGGAATTCATTAACATACCGATGATAGTGTCGAATTAGTCATGATACGGACAATCTATTGAACGATGCGTAAAACAAGTTGCCTGAGCAGCGGCGACCCACCTCAGAAAGTTCGCCCGTTAGTACAGCAACTACTCGCAACACGGTTTCAGCGGTCAACTGTAGCATACACAGACGGCTGTAAAGGCTACAATGCTATAGGTGCTGCAGTGCACGACAACAGACTATCGCTAATGTTCAGCCTACCAGAAGAATGCAGTGTTTCTGCAGAAGCGTATGCCATCAGCTAGCAATATCAATCCCGAACGTGACTAACGAGCTGACAATCCTCACAGACTCCTCATCCTGCCTTCAGGTCTTGGAATTGGGGACATCCAAACACCCATGGATCCAAATGGTGGAGCAAGCAGCACAAAATAAACCAATCCGTTTCCGTTGGATCCCTGGACACTCCGGCATCAACGGTAACACTGAAGCAGACCGAATGGCAAATGAGGTGAGAGAACAGCCCCCAATCGTCGTCCTAATTCTAGGCGAAGACTTACTGAAAGCGGTAAAACAAGCGATAAGACAGCGATAGAACAGTCAGTGGTATGAGTCCAGGGAATCGCAACTGAGGGAGATAAAATGCGACATACACAAGTGGACGGATCGTGACCAGTGATCAGCGAGTATTAACGCGCCTGAGGATTGGTCATACGCGGCTAACGCACGTGTTTCTATCAAAGAAAGATCCTCCGCCCAGCTGCTGCGGAATGGTGTTAGTACCGTAAGTCTCCATTGCAGAAAATACGTTGGTCAATGGCAAGAGCACAATATTAGTGCGAAAAGCCTTCAAGATGCCCTAGATAACTCAGAGGGCAATACCAACAGTCTACTGAACTTCTTGCGGCAAATCGAGTTAGATCAAAAAATTGTTAAGACGCAAAACAAAATACGGAGCAAAGAAATAGCTTAAAATGGGAGAAATTTGAAACCGTAGTACCATTGGATGAAGAACAGAGAATATTATTAATACAGCGTGAATAGGGAGAAAGAATCAAGAATCGAGAGTACAGCAAGTATAGGAAGAAAGAATCGGATGAAGAACAGTGTACATTAATTAAACCGGAGAAATACGGTACGAACCAGAAAAAGAAGATGGTGACAACACAAATAATTGCGTATGAAGCATGAAGCAAAGTAGGTTGATAATTGAAATAGAAAAACATCAATACAAGAGGATGGGAAACCAAGCGAAAAAAAGATGGGAGTAAGTAAGGGGATAGTAGTATAAATAGTAAAAAGAGAAAAGAATGATGAAACAGATGAGAAAAAGAGTGCCAAAAAGAGAAGGTGAAGACAAACTAAGATGAAGGAAAACTTGAAAAAGATGGAAAAGTAGATGAAGAAAATATACAAAAAGACGAAGAATACGTAAATGATTGTAACGACGAGGGAAGGAGGATGTGGTCATTTGCGTATGTTGGCATATCAGTATGCAGTTAAAGTTTCCACTTGCTTGGAACAGAGATGGAAAGGCCAACTTCGAACGGTTCTACGGTTTTATGCGCCGCCATCCAAAGCTCTCCATAAAAACACCAGAAGCGACAAGTTTGACTCGAGTTTTAGCATTCAATCCCGTGAATGTTAACGGTTCTACAATATTCTACAATAAAGACAATAGCGTTTGGAACATCGATGAAACTGGTGTGAAAACAGTTAACAAGCCTCAACAACTTGTTTTCAGGCGAGGACCGTGACAAGTTGGATCCGTGACATACATTGGCGCTTGGCGTGTCATTTTTTATTTTTCCGAGGCAATGGTTCCATAGCCACTTTCTCAATGGTGCTCCTTCTGGCAGTCACTTCCACAGCTCAAGTGGGTAGATGTACCGAAATCTTATTTAATTTCTGGTACACTTCCTAAAATACATTGGAGTTTCGAATGAAACGACTGTACTTCTGTTGCTAGACAACCATGTGTCGCATCGGTTATTGGCCAACTATTGAATTTTGCCGAGAAAACGAAATATTCGTTTTATCGTTCCCTCCCGACTTGAGCCATCGGTTACAAGAATTGGATGTGTCTGTGTTCAGTTCATTCAAAAGCGCTGTGAACACTCAATATTCGAATGGGATATTAATGAATCCCGGGCGGCCGATGCACATTTTCGATCTTCCTCAAATTTTCGGCAGAAGCCTGGACCTATCGAGCAAAACATCGAAAGTGGTTTTGCAAAGTGCGAAATTTTGCCACTTGATGTTTTTCAAGAATCGGACTCTTTGCCATCCTTGATCACCAGTATACCTAATCCACTTCAGTTCACGAAAGCTCTAGCACTATCTAAATGTTCGATCAATGCAACATAAATTAATTCTTCGACACCCATAGCCAATCTTCCGGACTCTGTTCAGAACTGTTCGAAATGCCTCGCATCCAAGCGCTTGGCATTTAAGCGTCCCGATGTCAAGCATTTTGCCTATTCCAAGAGCTCCGCGACGGAGAAGTGGCCCTTGAAGCCGAAGTACGTTTTTACCGTGACCGAAAAAGAGGCAGCAATGTCGAGTTTTTTGCAAATCGGTTGACGTTCTGCAGTTTTGCAGCTCATACACCCTTGGTCTGAATGGGACCAACTCCCCCTACTATATGTTTCAGATCATTCATTGGAAAAGTTTACCAACAATCTGATTAACATCTAAGTAAAGTTGAAATATGACCGCCGTTGTTACCCATTTAACGTTAATAGATCCATTATAATGTCAATAATATTCACGCACTAAAATTAAGATAGGTTACAAGTGAACTGAAACTGGCAGCAGTCGTTATTGAGATTCAACATTTTGTAGTTATTGATATTGACATATTAAAAACATATTGACATATTGCATTACTTCTAAGAAACAGTTCCCCTCAGTTTACCTCCAAGCCTCAAAAAACAATTTTACGACAGGTGTCATACACCACACTGCCCACCTTAACTTTGTACAAGCACTTTCGTTGACCTTTTTGCTCCTGACTGACCGGAACATCACCATCAGTTCACCTGCGTGTCAAAACTGGTCAGATCACTTCATGTACAGCAACGACTGACATTGTACATATTCACGTGCATTCTACCGGAAGCTATGAGAGCTATCCATCGCGGGATAAATACCTGAGGCTAAATATGACAGCTGTTGCTACGCTTTGTGTTACATTTCTCGGAATCGCTCCCACGCTGCCACTGGACTGACTGGTACGAAGAGAAAAATTCCCCAGAGCAAGAAAGCCGTGATACGGGGATGGTATTCTCACCAAGGAAACTGGGGGCAAAGGGAAATGATGAAGATGTTTAATTAATTACTCAGGAGGATCTAGGTTGTCCAGCTTGACCGTAATGAAAGTTCGACCGATGTTGTGCTGGCATTTTTTAATTATGACTGTCGCCCTTATAGCATCATTCCCTTGTCAGAAGCTGTAAATATAGAACGAAGGTTTCATCTCATCGTGGTAAGGCCTGATGGTTGGGCTCACTGAAGAATTTTTGTTTTTGTTTTTTTAATTGAGTAAAGTGACAAAATAAAGTTAAAAACCTTCAAAAACTACTATAGAATGAAAAATAAGGAATGTTAAGAGTGACAACTATTCAAAATAAACAAGGAGTTTTCTAGAACTGATTCATAGCAAAGAAGTAAGTCTCTAATTTCACTAGCGAAAACGTTCAAAGAATCTACAATAAGTTTGACCCATATTTTTTGCGCGTTAGGATTAGACAAGAGTAAATTTTAAATCAAAATTCACTAAATAGTATGTTCATATATACAAATAATTGTATAATTATAATTTGAGCTTGCTTATTCAGCTATATTAACATCATAATTCATTTTCATACTTATCTATATAAATAAAACGCAAACATTTGTATACCAAATAGCTTTAAAAGCACGGATTTTGTTCTGTCAATCTCACAAATATTCTAACATAAGGAACGCTTTCGAAAGGCTGCCATTCGAATGTGTCGGACTGCAAATTAGCACTGTAATGACATTAGCACGCCATTAAAACGGTCACTTTGTCTGTTGGCTGGATTTCACCACATTTCCATTCGTATACATATGCTCTTCCCATGGTCAGAGGATTGCAGATCGGCACCATTTTCCCATCCAGAAACGAGGAACTCACACTGTAAGCTTTTGTTGTTTCCCATCCACTCTAGTGCCATCTGAAGAGTAGGTGTAGCTATGTGCAGACAAGGGAATAGGCCGAGTTGCAGCTTCTCATTTACCGAAGTCAAACCTCACCGCACAATAGCGGTCATCTTATTACGTTCACTGGTAGACCTTAAATAGCTTTTAGATGTCGTGCTGCTCGGCTCACCGAGTCCTGCCCTCGGTAGCATGGTGGTAAGTACAGGAAGAAAGCAGACTGCCTTTCGTCCACACACAATTATATCTTCGCCACAAAATTCAATTTACATGTACATACCTACCTAGTCGGACTTATTAGGGAAATATACCTAGCATTTGCGGTTGAGCACTGATCTTGTGTGTTTAACGTTAAGTGTGTGGGTCGATTTTTTTTTTTTAGGGTTTTCAGATTGAAGCTTGCTTCATTATCTAAAGTTAGAGACAAAAAACCAGTGTAATGTATGACAGCTAATACATTTTTGATAATCGACTAAATATTCAAAGCATGTGAATCCAATGGAACATCGTGTATGTATAAACGTTGGCTTATTAAGATAAAGGCATTTACCTATTCTAGGCAATCTAAGGAGAATTGACCCTTCTATGAGTATTTTCACATCGTCGTGCGCAAATCTGCCGTTTTGACTTGTTTACATTTATTCGCTCCGTAGCCCTCTATCTATTATAATCGACAGAATTATACAGAACTGCATGAAAATATGTAATTAAGCCTCAAACTTCTCAAGTGAGTGTTACTATTGTCAGCAGCCCCTTTTTATTCGGTTATCGTTCCATTTAAACTTAGTGTGAAAAAAATTGTCCTATTATCGGCAATGAAAACAGCAGCATTTCCGAATGCATGTGGTTTATTAGAAGAAGAGAAGTATGGCATGACGGAATGTCTCACTATTTGAAGGGTAATCAATTTAAAGCGAAATAACCAAGTTACCACATGAATATATTCAGTGAAGTCCTTTGATGGAAAAATTTAAGAATTAAAGGTTTGAAAATCAGTTTCAAAGAACAGTCAACATTACCAAAACGAAGATTACAATTTAACAAGAGTGCTTCAGACACGGTTCTTGTCGGATTAGTACAACTAGCGCTTTGCCCCGTTTTCTCAAACGGATGTTTGCAAATACGTATTGAAATTTTACCTACACTGAAACCGGCCAGTACCCATTAATGGGTAAAATATCACCCATTTCGAACTTAAGTGGGTTAACTCCTTTAATGGGTAAAGCGATTTTACCCATTAATGGGTAAAGAGCCTGTACGTCAAGCATCGGGTATTTTTTACCCTTTTTAAAATTTTTTTTTTTGGGAAAGGGTTTAAAACCATTTTTGAAATTTTTGTGTGGAGGGGGAAAATTGTTGTTTTTAATTGTGATATTGAATAATGACCATTAGAATAAACATAATAGATCGCAATAACTGAATGTGTATTTGTATTTTGACAACCCTTTAGCCTCAGACCTTTTACCTATCAGGTATGTTAAGTTTCGTTCGGGATTTTTCACACCGGCAAATATTCCGGCGACGTTCAAGTGGTCCATTGAAACGGTCATCACATCGTTATCCTCCAGAGAGGATATGCGTGGAATATATCTGAAAGGATTTAAATGATTTTGACGTCAACTTGATGAAAGCTTGGATTTTACGCCCCGGAAGAGACACATACTCGGAAGTACGATTCTACTGATGAAATTGAAGCATTTTATATTATTATATTAAATTATTAACGTACCTCTTAGTTTTTGGAAGTTTTCGCTATCCAGTTTAACCTTTAGTTCTTCCATATTCTTCGCGTTTTCGTGGAATGGATTCCGCGAAGTTTTTCTATTTTTCGAACCACGCACTTTCAAATAAACAAAGCGAGCCAGGAAAATGCTAAGCTATTTTTTACCCATTAATGGGTAGAAAAATACCCATCCTTTGATCTCTCATTAAAAATAAAAAATGGGTCTTTAGTATGCATTATTTTGATTTTTAAAGTACCCATTTTTTGACAGTTTCAAATACTATCGAAAAATGGGTACATGTTTACCCATTAATGGGTACTGGCCGGTTACAGTGTACACAGATGGATTCCAAATTTATGAAGAACGTAGCAAGCCGTGGTAAATAAATAACTTGTTTGTGTTTTGCAGCGTCGTTTTCAGTGTAAAAACCCTGGTAGGGGTTTTTGAATCCTCTTTGACATAGGTCTCGCCGTCCACCAAAATACATACATCCGGTTGCTGCAAAACGCGCGAATACAATGTCCGGGCACTTGTTGCTGCGTGTTCCATCTGTTCTGCACTTTGTTTGGCGATTTTTTGCCTCTTGTAGGTCTTCAGGTTGTTCCGATTTATGATACGTTGAATCATTCGGACGCTGGCTCCCGCTTTATTGGCCAAATCACGTATCGACATATGTAAACGAAAAACGGAAGGAAAATGGTCTACCGTCTATTATGTCATATGGTACAGGCACAAGCGCCTCTCCCACTGAGATATGCAGACTATTTGCCTGCCATTTTTCAAATGTTTTCAAACCTAAAATAGCTTCTTCGCAACACATTAGCGCTGCCCTCAATCATGTTGATTAAGGAGTACTAGAAATACAGAATATAGTCTTTTCTGAAGCAGACCTCAATGCTGCTATCAATAAACTAATCAGTTCGTGTCAGCCTGGATCGGATGGTATTCCACCTATTGTGTTCAAAAAGTGTGCAGCTGCACTCTGCGCTCCCCTAACAGCCATTTGCAATCAATCAATCGCTCAATCAACGTTCCCAGGTGGATGGAAGGAATCTTTTCTGTTTCCTGTCTTCAAAAAATGGAATCGCGGAAACGTATCAAACTATCGCGGCATTACATCTTTATGCGCAGGCTCTAAGTTGCTGAAAACTCTAATTAATAAAACACTATTTCATGCAGCCAAAAACCACATTTCGTGCAATCAACACGGATTTTTTGCCGGGAGGTCAACGGTCACTAAGCTCACAGAATTTGCTTCATACTGCATACGAAATATGGAGAATGGGGCTCAAATAGACACTATATACACAGATTTGAAGTCTGCTTTCGATCGTGTTGATCATGTCCTGCTTCTGGCAAAGATACAACGGATGGGAGCTGCACCAAACTTCGTCAACTGGCTAAAATCCTACTTGATAGATTGTCGCTTGGCTGTGAAAGTTGGGACAGCCCAGTCTAGCTATTTTTCAAACTCCTCCGGTGTTCCTCAGGGAAACAACCTTGGCCCGCTGTTATTTTCCCTGTTTTTTTTAACGATGTGTGCGCTGTACTTCCACGAGGGTGTCGGTTTTTGTATGCAGATGATTTGAAACTCTATCATATTGTTAGCTCAATCGAAGACTGTCGGGAACTCAATAGACTAGTTGACGTTTTGACGGTATGGTGTGGAATCAACGAGTTAACCATCAGTTCGATCAAATGCTCGGTGATCTCATTCACTCGCAAAAAAGATCCAATCTCATGGAACTACAACATAGGTGGTGAATATTTGGAGAGAGTGTCCGTGATCAAAGACCTTGGAGTACATCTCGACACGAAACTCACATTTAGAGAGCATTACTCATTTGTAATAACTAAAGCTAACCGAAACTTAGGATTTATCTTTAGAATTGTCCATGAATTCAGAGATTCATACTGTTTACATACTCGTTGGTATGATCCGTTCTGGAGTATGCTGCTGTGGTGTGGAGTCCGTATACTGGAACCTGGACATCAAGGATTGAAGCTGTTCAGTCACGGGTTATTCGCTATGCGCTGAGGTTTCTGCCATGGCGTGATCTTACCGATCTGCCTCCGTATCATAATTACTGCCAGCTTCTTGTAATGGACACGTTGAGCAGAAGACGACAACTGGAAAGAGTTTTGTTTGGGCAAAAAGTGCTAACCGGTTATATAGATTCACCTAGCATCTTGGCTCAACTCAACATTAACGTCATTCCCCGTAATTTGAGACGCACTGATTATGGTCAGAACGAGGCACTAAGAGTTTTAGACAACGATTGCTGAGTTCGAATATCTATGTTTAGTTTGTTTAGTTTAAGTTTTATTCATGTAGACCGTTTATATATATTTTTTTTCTTCCAAATTCAAGCAACTACTTTCTGATCCAGTTTAGGGTCAGAAGATCCGGATTTTCTGCCTCTGATTGGCAGTTCATCCAAAGAGCAGTGTTCCCCAAACTTGGTTATGGCGTGATGAGTTCCAAAGCGCTTCGCCAATTTTTGCATAGCTACACCCTTTTTACGTAGCCATGTGTCCAAAACCTAAATTTTCACGTCTTTTTCAATGCGCGAAATTTTGAAAACGAAGAATTTAAACCGCGCAAACAAGTAAACAAACGAAGGATGACAGTCAAACGCACAGCATGCAATGATGAACACATTAAAACCATCCCAAATACACGCATACAACGCAAATATACGTGGATAGCTTATTTTCGATACATTCCTTAGTCCTGCTGGTGTACCACAGGGAAGCGTTTTATCTCCCGTATTGTATAATGTTTATTCATACGATGTACCAGATTTTGGTGGATGTGGACGGTATCATTTAGCAGATGATACAGCCATAGCCTCGTCATCCTCGTGATCCAATGATCCTGTCGAAGTAGATATCAATCTCAATGACTTGTTCAGTATTCTAGTTATTGCAAGAAATGGAAAATCAAAGTGAACACAAACTGTAGCAATTTTCTATACAAGGTTTAGAAAACCGAGAAAACTTCCAAATAGTAATCTTAATTTCAACAGTTTTGAAATATCTTGGTAGGATGAAGTAAAATATTTGGGTTTAATTTTAGACAAGAAACTAATTTTCTAGAAACACTCTCAATACATTCTTAAAAAATGTGAAAAATTGGTTAGAATTATGTATCCATTTATTAATCGTAAATCAAAGCTGAATATTAAAAATAAAATTTTAATAAATAAAACCCTATTTCGATCGCCTTTAACGTATATTTCGCCAGTATGGTCAGAATTTGTCTTGACTAACAGGGGAAGTTTACGATTTTTTCAAAACAAATGTTTGAAGATCATTCATAACTTGCCCCCTTGGTTTTTGTAATGAGGATTTAAATGAAATTAGTAATAAAGAAACGCCAGATCAATACTGTAATAGAATTAAAACAACATTTAATAAAAATTGTGCAAGTTCTTCTCTCTATATGTTCCGTACTCTGTCTATTTAGTGTTAAGGTCATAGTTTTTAAGTTTCTCTCTAATCGGAGGTTTTTTATCTAAAATATTGTTTTCATCCATATGCAAATTAGGTGCGATGTATTAGATCGAAATGATGTAAAAATTATGTCAAAACCATAATTATAAGCACACTTTCAAAATATTAAAAATGTGATGTTTTTTAAGATTTCAATTATTTTATTTGCCAATTATATCAACACTGGTGTTTTACTTAAAATTTTAATCTTCTTCAATCAATTTTTTTAATTATAACCGAGACATCTCACGTTTCCTCGAACATAACCCATAAGCTTCTGCAGAATTGCACTTTCCACTATTTTCACTCCGCTTGTTTTACGAATCATCCGCTTGTTTTACGAATTTCCGTAGCTCTGCTTTGGTCAAAGCCCAGAAAGTCTCGATTGGCCGTGCCTCCGGCAAATTTGGAGGATTCAAGTATTTCGGCACGAAACAGACATTTTGGCTTTTGTACCACCCTAATGGGTCCGTAGCGTAATGACTTGAGACCAAATCAGGCCAAAATATGGCTGGACCATCATGCTGCTTGATCATCGGCAATAAACGCTTCTGGAGGCATGTACTTCTGGGTGTTCATTGTTTCCGATGTTACGTAAGGGCTGGATGTTTTGCCGTATGCGCATACACCATCACCTTCTTGCCAAATTTTTCGGTGAAATGGCCTGCTCCGTTTCGGGGATAGCCCTGTCATTGCGTACAGTGAAGTATTGTGATCCGGAAAGGGTTTTATAATTCAATTTTACATCATCCATGTATCATATAGTATCCGAGCTCTCGGTTCCACAGACGCGGCCTGATTTAAGTTCCTTTTGGGTTTCTTCTGCTTACGGTATGTCTAGAGTTCAAGTCGCTCATTCGTACGCATCACGTTAGACATCGAGGTCCCTATCTTTTTCGCCACATCTCAAACGGAAGCCAATGGTTTCTGCTTATAGGCATCCATGATCTTCCTGTCAATAGCAGGACTCACAGGACCGGATATCAGACCACAACTCGGTGCATCTTCAAAAGTACATTGTTCTCCACATTTTCTAACTGCAGTTCGTACCGCTCCACACACCCTCTTCCTTGGCCAATTTTCTTATAGAAATTCCACTCACAGTGTACCATTTGTGCACGATACTTTTTATCTACCCCGGAGTAAACCCACGCATTTTGAAAGTCAACCAGAAACTACATTTTTTTTATGCTATGACGTACAGAAAGTAAACAAAAGGACGCATCCAAAATAATTTGAAAAATTTCGTTCCATTCAAAATGACCGTTAACATTAGGTGTGCCTATAATTTCTGGAACAGTCTATATTAACCGAGCTCATTGTTTTAAAATAAGGAATTTATTGTATTATCGTCGCAACAGAAAACCGGAATAACCTACTAGCGCAAAATAATGATACTCTCGTTCTGTACTATTGCATCGTGGACAATCGTATGCGCTGTACAGCGCATCTTATTTGCTACACAGCGCACTAGATGCGACACATGTTGCCGTACGAAGAAGCAGTTAAATTGATTAGCGCGAGTGATTTTTCCGATTTTGAACTGCAACGAGAATATAATAATTTTCGTACACAGTTTGAAAAAATATGTTATTTTCTGCGCTATCTAATGCACATAAAGGGAACGCTAGATTTAGCAGAAATTAAGGGGATATTTCATGATAACTTAAGCCAGATAACGACTAAATCTAGTCTGTTGTATGAAAAATTGCAAACATTGTTGTATGGCACATGAAAGATTGCAAACAATTTCGTTGTTTACGCTTCCTTTGGCTTGAAACTAAACAAGGGGAAATTTTACGCACCTGTTAAAATTCATTATTTTTTTCTGTTTAATGAATAAACATTTGATTGATTGGTGAGAGTACAAAGAGGTAAACAACTGGATGAATCAAAATTATTGCATACCCATTCAAAGCTTCAGAAATATTCATTCATCCAACCCAACCAAAAACCTCTCCTTAGACAAAACGTGCCTCGCCCCCATATGTTGGCGCCTACACAGGAAAAAATCGTGTAGTAAAAACTACCATTATACCTGACTATGCCTATCTTCAAAACTACCATGAAATTTCAGTCAAATTTACTACGTTTATGGTAAAACTTTCATTATTTGTGGTATATTTGATAGACCTCATATTGATATCAACCGCACCATGGTTGATCTAATCGCAGGCATGGTAAAATCAAACGCATTTATAGTCAGGTGACAATTGTTGGTGTTTGCGCTTAATTTAACCCTCGAAATGGTAGTTTCTACTGCGGTTTTTTTTTTGCGTGTATGCAAGACGTTCTTCAGTGTTTGCCTTCGGAAGTTATGCTTATTGTATTCCCATGGGAATTCAAAAGGTGGCGCTTTCGGCAGCAAATAGTTGTGTGAACAGCGGCCACAAAATACTACAAAATCAAATGACTTGTTACCGAGGCAACCGTACGTTTCCTTCATTATGTAGTTTGTTTCATACACAGAAACAAATAATGAATTTTAACAGGCCGGTAAGATTTCCCCTCGTTTAATTCCAAGCCAAATGAGGCGTAAACAACGAAATTGTTTGCAATCTTTCATGCGCCATTCAACAATGTTTGCAATCTTTCATACAACAGGCTAGATTTAATCATTATCTGGCTTAAATTTACATGAAGAATCCCATTATATTCTGCTAAAGCTAGCATTCCCTTTATTTGCATTAGATAACGCAGAAAATTCAATGTTTCTTTTTATATGTATTTATTTTAAAATCCTCAACTACAATTCTAGACAAAATCGTCAAAAGGTCGAAAGTAACAATTGTAAACGATGACTTAAACCGTAAATTTCCTGGAAATGGTAGGTTGTTAACATCTATATCCACTACCAACGGGAAGGTAATAACTCACTGTATCTGTTTCTGGTGCTATTTTGTTTGTGGGAGCAAGCAGATCCCAGAAAAACACGCTAGAAGTCATTGTTTACAAATGTTACTTTCGACCTTTTCACTATTTTGTTCAGAACTAACAACATAATTTCATGCTTTTTGAATATGGTACAAATATATTCGGCAGTTCTGCGAGTGATTCAGATAAAAAGTACACAGAAAAAAATAATAAATTTTAACAGAGGCGTAAAATTTCCCCTCGTTAAATTGCAAACCAAAGCAAGCGTAAACAACGTAATCGTTTGCAATCTGTCTACAGCATTCAACATTGTTTGCAATCCTCCATACAACAGACCTGATTCCAGCGATGTCTGGCTAAAATTTGAATGAAAGATGAAATTTATGACAAATCTAGCATTCCCTTCAGGTGCAGTAGATAACGCAGAAGTTTAAATGTTTCTTTCAAACTGCGTTAAAAAAAAAAACAGGATGGCAGAGGTAGAATGCTGACCCGTCCTATCTTGTTTTGTAAAGATTCCGCTTGCCGAACTTTAATTACAATCTCTTGAGCAGCATACAAGACATTAAAATTTAATGCACATAATGTTAATGTTTTCTACAATTTGTGCTATCAAAAAGGCAAAGCGATGGTGAAAATATGCTGTATCAACGGCAGTTTGTTGAATCTATCAACCCTTACCTTCAGGTTTAGCCAATGTTTTCAAATGTTTTGTGATGCAACACTGATGCAGAGTTATAATCCCGACGGTGATTGGATCGCCGTTTCCTTTTTTTCATTCTCATTTCTATCTATGTTCTACCCTCTTGCCAAGTAAATGACAACAAAAAGTGTAGGAAGGTACAAAACTCCCATCTGCAAGGGGAACGAGCCACCTGAGCCAACATTCCTTCCTACCAGTCTATGAGTGACCTTCATTTTTTCGAATTATAATGAAATGAAAATACTTCCCGTGGCCCTTTTTTATGGCAAAGGGTAAATGCACCCTTCTTTTTGGGGAAATGCTCCTTAAACTTTGGAAAAATGCTCCTTAGATGCGTTTGCCCGGTATAATGCAATCGAAGGTATTAACCTTCTGGTTAGCGCTTGCCGGTTGTTTTGACGGGTCTTAAGTTTCTTCAAGATTGTATAGCAGAGCTTCGCTCCGCAATCTTGTAGGTAGTTTTGACGGGTTTAAATTTCATTTTGATGAGTTCTAATTTATATTTGAAGAAACTTAATTTCATTTGACGGCTTAATTTCGTTTTGAAATTCAGAAACTTAAAACCCGACAAAACTATACAATCTTGAAGAAACTTAAGACTCGTCAAAACACCCGGCAAGCGCTAAACAGAAGGTGAATACCTCTGATTGCATTATACCGGGCAAACGCATCTAAGGAGCATTTTTCCAATGTTTAAGGAGCATTTCCCCAAAAAGAAGGGTGCATTTACCCTGCTGCCCTTTTTTCTAGTCTACTTATTTTCAGCCACTCAGTGGTTTGTCAACTATTCGATTCACAGCAGACCTTGCTTAGTACGATGAGGGGTGCAGTTGAGCCATCGCAATTTTTCGACCGTTTTATGTAGGGTACGAATTGATGGTAGCTTCTCAAAAGAACAAAAATAAAATAAAATATAATAAATGACAGGTAAATTGTTTAGAGGACATACGTGAATTTCTTCTGAGTTGGGAGTACCACAGTAGGCGCTATTCGAAGGACTTCTGTATACCCATGTTACATGTTACACAGTCATCGCCTTCGTTGGGTTGGGAGCAAATGTTAACCCGTGTGTACCATTGGTTGATCATATTTTTATTGCGACGGAGCGTGCTGCCATATATCATCCGAACACAACAATAATGGATGTAATACATAAATTTTCCTAGAAGCCGTGTGACACACTGCTCAGTATAAATCGACCTGTGTGCGATACGCGAACCTAGAGGGGCACGTCGCATGAGTGCGCGGTCATAATCCTGGAACGCTTCAAAGTGTGCACGAGAAAAAGCGAAAACCAAACACATGAGTGGCATGTAATGACGTACTCCATGCTGGCGAACGATGAAAAATTGCCTATTGAGCAGTTATATTAACTCTTGATTCAGACCTCTGTGAACTTGGTCAGTTTGTTTTATGGTTCACTCGGTACTGGCGATTATTAATGTGGGAAATGGTTTAGTGCTTTTCCAGAAACATTCTGCGCTAATATGTTTGCACTTGACGAACTGGAATAAATGATGGCACATTGTTTGTAGGTTAGTTCAATCAGTGTTGTGGGCATTCGATCAACAAATAGGACGTTAATAAATCAGCTCAAATAATAATATTGTCTAATGGCGTGTAATAAAGCTTTGTAAGAAGGTAGGGCGTTTAGGGTTCAATGGCTAGTTAAGGTACGGTATTATCGAGTCCGAGATGGTGGGTTCAAACATCATAAAAATATATTCATTAGTTAGCATTGAATGCTTTGAAGAACAAACTGTGCAAGAAATTCAAGCTGAAAAGTATAATATTCACGTTAAATGTCTCGAGGATGAAGGCCACAGTAACCTTCAATTATGAGTCAGGTCAAATTTAATTTCAGTTGCACATCGAATCACGAGTATTGAAGAGATTGATATGAAGCAGGGATATGAGTATCAATAACGTTTTATATTTAATCTTATGATCGATTCCATCACAATGAAAACATCAATGGCTGTAGATACTCGAACACTAAGGCAGATAGTGAAATATAAAAGCAATGAGTGAGTCCAAGATTATCGCGAGGTTTGTCCTTTAATTAACAGCCCAAATGAAGAAAATAAAATCCAATTGATAGAATTAGATGATTGAAAGACCGAAAGAATGTCTGATGGAATCTATTAAGTGGTAACGCTGCAAATCTGCATGGGACTGATCTTCCGTTCTACGCATAATTGTCCCACCGCCGATAAGGATGGCATAGACAATTTTTTTTGTGGTAAAATATCCCACAAAGACACGTCTTGCAGGTATATGAGAAAGATTTAGTACGAAGATAAACAACATTTTTTTAAACATAATATTCTGAGGCACGGAGTGTGTGGCAACATTGGGTCAGCACTGTACTTTTATGGCAAAAGCATGGATGACAAGGAAGGATTCTTCCAGAAACCTTTTCGAAAGATAGTTTTAACGCAAAAACACGGCTGTTGTTTTGATGTGACATATTCGTTGTAGTTGAAAGCCGGAAAAAAAACACAGGTAAATCAGTCTAAAAGCGCGTAAAAAGCAGTAGAAAAGCACGCGCAGGAAAAGCATACACTAATAACAAATAGTGATAAGAAAGAAAAATACTCACCCGAGGAATTTCCGTTGCTAATATGTTCGGAAAATTGATATTTGGCGAATAACGATGTCCACATTCGTTATGTTCCAATAGAACAGTAGTTTGTCTTGAAATGCATTAAGAACTAGATCAGATGTGACGAAGCATCCATCAGTTTTGGTCAAAATTGTGGAAAATTGTCGCTTTAAGTTGATTGATGCTATAAAATATATTTGTATCTGTCTGTGAGGACCACCCTGGCATCTCACCATCTCGATCGACCAGCAGTACGGCAGAATTGTTTTGGTTATTCTCAACCCGGGAACAACTTGACACTTCTAGTACATTGTCACTGAAACTTAAAAATGTGTTCCGGTGGTACTGTCAAACGTGTCAAATCGCAAAAAAAATTAGTGTATCTTCTAAGAAGGTCGGAATGTGGATATGACATGCGATATTGTTTGCGATAAAAAATGTAAGCGCAAAGTTTGTTACATTTTACGCTTGCAATGAACGCGGAAACATGAAAGTGTGTCGTGCATAAATTACATAACGCTCTGAAAGCAGGGAGAGAGATATTAAATGTTACAATCGGTACAAAATTATGAGTTGCTTCATATAAAATTTGTTTCAATGGGGAAGAGGGAGCCGGTTAGCGTTTCCTAAGGAGAGCGCAAGAGTCTTAAGGGATCGTTCAAGCATGAAGTCCAGTATTTTTGAATACTTGTTTGTTAGCCGTTTGAATATTTCTGAAGTGGCGGTGATCGTAGTAGTGGATGAGTAGCGGAATATCGCAGCGATTTTCGTCATCACCTGTATTGTAATCGTATCCAATGGTCAATGAGATCTTCAATGATTCAAGATAGAACGCACATTTTGCTTCAGCATGAAGCATTTTTACTTCATCGAAGTTTCGGCAATTAGCATATGCCGATGAAGTGACATCGTTATTCACAATCAACCTTTTGTATGCTGCTTTAAACTTCACAGGGATTGGATTATTGTTGTTGCCCCCTCTCGTAGGTCAAATTTGTCACCTTGTCGACGGTGAGAGGGCTTATCTCATGCTATAAACATGCATGTGAGACCAAGAATTTGACCAGTAGTGAAAGTATCACATTTTCTTATCATTTTTTCACTGCCACGTCGTAGAACGTTTATATAAAGGCACTAACATCAGGTGTGATACTGGCGGGCTATGCCGCAATTCACTCTTAGACTTCTTACTATCAATCTAAGGGAAACGACTAAAAGTACACTTTTCATTTTATTGACAACTTATGTTGTTATTCATCCATTTTTTTTATGGAATGAATAACCGAAATACCTGATTTGCTCATGGTATAATAACTAAATGTAATTGCAACATTTTCGAAAGGGGTGAATGTTTTGATCAGGGTAATTATCTGACTGTTCGAAATGAAGCACATAGTCATAGAAAAGTGTTACTTGAGACTGACGATGACAAGCATGTATATTAGAGATAGGACGCGGAGGGCCCGCTTAGGGAACACCATTGGAAACAATAGAATAAACCTTTCCATGTATGAATCCTGGAAAGTGTGAGCTTTTTAGTGGAATACCTGTAACTGGAAAATTAGAGGAGGAATTGGTAGTTTCCGTTTGATCCCAGCTACATTTGTTGCTTGTCTTGACGGATACGCGTGTTTCGTCTACGGTGTGCGGACTTCTTCAGTGTCGTGTACTAATATCGACTCTCGAGTATTAGTGCACGACACTGGGGGGGTCTGCGCATTGTGGACGGGATGCGCGTGTCTGTCGGGATAGGCGATGGAGGTGGTTGGAGTTGGATGGGGGTTGCTAGTCTTTCTTCTTATTTTATCGTTACCTTTCCATGTAGTTTATAGCATGTATCCTCCATACCAGACAATAAATAAATAAAAAAAAAAACTAGATAGGAAATAGAACTGTTCTTTTCCAAGTGTCAGATTAGTTAGTCAGTGATTTGAAATATTGTTAAATTTGGGATGGGGATGGTAACTAGATCCAAAGCTAGAGAGTAGGCTAGAATTTAAAATGTTGTTGTCTAAATTTAATCCAGTATTTTTTTTTTAAATCCTTTTTGATTCAAACATCATTACTTCTGGTTGGTGCTGTTCAAGTTTGGTTAGGTTAGGAATTCGAATTCTTAGTCAGAGAAACGAAAATATCGTCGTGAAAATATCACCAATAATCTCTCACCTACGCCCTGCATGCCATGAAATACTAACACCTTCTTCTCTTTTTTTTTTTTATTGACTTCATGGTCGAGAACGGCTGTGAAATGGATCGATTGAAGTGCGAAGGACCTGCTCAGCCCTAGGCTACATGCGGTTTTGATAAGGAAGTGATCATATCAATTTCAAGAAAAAGTACCTGTGGAGCATCCTCGAAAAAATCAAAGACAGCACACAAAGATAAGTATATATGAAATCAAAACTGTCAAACTATCAAAAACATTCATCTTACTTAAGATCAAAAAGTTATATTACAGTCACTACTAGTTTCAAATCACAAACAAATTAAACATTTCAGATCATTTTGTAGCAACGCGGCCATCTCAATCCAAAAAACACTACAAACCCCTTACCCCAACCTAATCCTTATCACCTCCCATGGCGTTCAAGTAGTCCGCATAGACCAGTTCGCCATTACCCCTCCCTAACCCTCGGCTTTGGATTGACTTGCGCTCTCATTGCCCCACCAAACGCTGCAAAATGAAAATGAAAACCGAGAGCATCCACTGTATAATGGCTGTGCCTTGCAACAATGAATGGTATCTTTTACATACATAAAGGGTTATACAGTCAAAAATTGGTCAAACATGATTAAGTGCACAATGATGAGTTTATTATATAAATGATCAAGCTTTATTTCTTTTTGAAGTTCATCGTCTACAAAACACAAGAAAATTATTTGATTAGGCTTCCGATTTTCCAAATGTGAACTGTCGGGATTTACGTTTCACACCTTCCACCGCTGTTATATCAACTTTATTTGATGTAGAAGGAGATGTTCGCTCATCACCATGAGGCCCCAAGAGTGGACACTAATGTTTGCAGGAATGAAAGATATGAAGAGAAAGTGTTGATGTTGAAAATTGAATAGAAGTATTGAAAATAAAGCGAAGGGCTTGGATAGTAGTACTCGAACCAAGGGCGCATTCTTTGCCTCACATCGTCATTTTGATGCTGAACGCCAACTTGCCTTGAACTGTTTTTCACTTCCAACTGTTTTTGGAGTTTTCTTGAGGCTTCTCTTTACGATTGCCTATTTTTTTTTCAATTGGGCGTGGTTCCGGCGAGTTTGGAGGGTTTTTTCCTTGGATACGATTTGAACCCTATTGGCGGTATACCATTCCTGAGCCATTTTCCCGTAGTGGCAAAACAGCACGGAACAACTATGTTTCTTCAAGAAAGGCAATAAGCGTTTTGCAAGCATTCCTTTACATAAATATCTTGGTTAACAGTGCCAGTTGTCACGAAACTTTCGCATTTTACCCCACTGGTGCAAATCGCCTACCTAACCAAGTATTTTTTCGGGAACTTTGACATTTTTTTCTGCTAAAAACTTATCTTGAACCTTTCTTTTTCCGGTAGCTGTATAAAACTCTTGACCTTGTAGCTGCTATAAATCAGCCTTGACGTATGTTTCATCGTCTATTACGACGCAATCAAACTTGGTCAATGTGGTGAATGCGTTTTTCGTCCATTTTCGGATTGGTTTTTTTTCTTTCGATGTCCCGCTCCGTGCAAAACGTCCGTTCGTCACAAACTTCGTCTAAAGAATGATCTTCTCTCCAATTCTTGACCGTAGCATACCTCTCGTCTCGGTAGCTACACGATTGCATTTACCTCTCTTTTCTCGTTTCCTCTTCGTGCGCGCTCCCTTGAACTGGTAAAGAATGAGTTTCTTTCCCTCTTAACGTTGCTCTACCACTCGGTAGCTACACGACTACATTGACCCACTCTCTTTCGCTATCTTCTTTCTCCGCGCTCTCTCGAGGCAGTATAGGGATAAATACCGCTATGGTTTTATCCACGAGTAAGCTTTCAGCTCTCGCCTTAACCGTGATGCCAGTTATGCCTAATGAAGTAATAAAATAGCGCATGTCTTCACTTGCTTATTAATATTTTGAAATCTCAGTCAACAAACTCGTGTACTACTTACGCGCTCTTCCTTTGGCTGTTGTTTTTTACTTATCATCTCGATTTGCTGCCACTGTATCCTTATATGTTGACAGTCCGGCTCGTTTTTTTTTTGCTCTTTGCACTGTTGTGTGGGACTTTCTCAATTTGTTTTCAATATCTCTGATGGAAAGGTTGGGATTGCGTTTGAAAATGCTGGCCACTATTCTTCCGGTCGTTGCGGCTTCCTGGTTTCGGTTTCCTCCTGATCCCGGCTTCCTGGTAGTCGTCAGACGTTCTTCAAATACTTTTATAACATTCGTCACGGTTGATTTGACAATATTAAGTGATTTTGCCAAGTCGGCGTGGAAATAATTTGGATTTTGCTTTTGCTCTTCTTGCTTCAACGCCAATTTGACAGCTGAATAGAAAATGGCAAAACAAAATAGAGTCTACATTCCGTACCCATACACCTACAAAATGAGAGATGCTCAAGTTTTTTTAAATGCACGATTTTTTTTATCAAGAAAATCATTTGAAACATTGGACTAGAATTAGTGTTGGTGACGGCCGAAAATTATTCATTGTTACCCGTGCTTGAAACAACCATATGGATAAATGTATTGGTAAGGGCATCGTACGCTGGAACTCAGTGAGTGGACGTTTGTAGACGTTTTTCACTTCATTCCACCACACAAGTCGAATGGACAACAGTTCTGCCTACCTGTGATTCACTCTTCTTCATCGCCAGATGATAATGTTCGGAGACGAGAGATGATAGCATTTATTTGCACAGAATCATTCATTGTCTGATAGTTGGAATGACAGTGTTGGAAGTTTTGTAAAGTATGTACCGTCTGGGAAAAAATCAGCCTACTCAATTAGATTTTTATTTTGTTTTCCTGTCACACGTATCCGATAAGTCGTGACAATTTTTGTCAGGACTATTCACATAATCTGTTATGCATACCTCCTGATTTCATATCACATAACATGCGATAAGAATCGTAATCGATATTTCAATTTTATGGTTCGTTGAACAAGCATTCATATTTCAACAAGAATGCATATATTTTTGATGTGTGTGAAATGTGAAAAAGCTGGAAATGTGGACAGGGGATCCACTGCATCTAGGTTGGTAATGCCGTACCATAACCAACTAAGTAACCTAACTGAGTAAGACAAGGTAAAAATAATATTAACACAATTAGATATAAATGATAGCAGATAAGGTTGAAATGTTAATTACTTAGCAGGAGCACCTAGGATAATATATGAATGTAAAATAATGTAAAATTTGGAATAAATAAAGAGTTAAGAAATAAAGATAAAAAACTAAGTACACACTCCGAAAAAAAACATGTAAAATTATGACTGAAAGCGTGCACATAAAAGGAGCGGCTCTTATGATTCAATATTTTGTTACCTGTATAATTACATGACATCAATAAACTATGATTGGAAACTTACAACGTCTTATTTAGAGCTTATGTAATATTCCAGGAAGATGTAATGTAAGCATGTAAAAAACGCATGCACGTAAAATATGCATTCAAGTAGAAAGGTGCCTAGTAATAAATCAATTGACATATATATTTTGTCATCAGATGAAAACTGGAATGTACGACTTGCGAAAAGCGATTTTACTCATATTGTGTACGTTCAACCTAATGTCTTTAGTAGTGTGCTGTATTCGTATTCAGTATTCAACTGGAACAACATTCTATATAACCTGTAATTCGGTAATTTAACGACAATCAGCTCGATGGAAACCATACAATACAATAATTGTAAGTAATGTAGCATATTTATGGTTATGTTCAAGATTTTTCAAGCAAGAAATTATTCAACAGATGCATCTGCATTCTATCATTTATTTCCCCAAATATCACTAACATAATGGTGTTTCCCTTATGATCCTATATAATACATTATGGAAATAATCAAAATGAGCTCAAACAAACCTTTCTCTACGTATTTCAACCATTCATTAAAAGTTTTTAATAGTGTATTCAAACTCATGTGGAGTGATTCGAAATGGATTCAAATATTCTCGTAACAACGCGCTGCTGCTGGTTCTTGCGCGTAGCATTCAATTTTGAACCGGTGACAGTTAAAATGTTCAAAAAATATTTCTGTACGAACTCAAGAAATTTTGATGCTTCAGGCAAATACATAAAATTATGAATATAATAAACGAACATTAAATCTGAAACTGCAGTTATTATGTTGTCCGAACCCTCTGTCAACCGGATCTGCTCGACATAAATGTAGTACACCAGTTTTTCGTTAACAACATCTGCATAAAAAAGGGAAAAATATCAGTTTTACTCCATTATTACTATTTTGTGGAGAAAACACGTTCATTTAGCGCAGCGTGCGAGTCTCAAACCAGAGTTTAAAGATCCCATGACTATGCTCACCTACAGAAACAATCAGTGATCCATTGCTGTTTGTCGCTTTGCACGATGACAATATAGGTTGTTTAACTACAAGTTATTCACTGTTGAATATGGTTTCCGTGCTCGACACTTTAAAGGACAAAATACTGGTACACCTGCTTCTATGTGTTTTGTAATAAGCTTAAAATTAGAGGACGGAATACGGGACACAACATACGGGAACATAATTTTTCAAAATGGCGCTAGTTAAAGAGTTTTCTCAACGCCGTTAACGATTTGAAAATCACGCCACATTTAATTTCTGGACAATCGAAAACTGGCAAATTTTTATGCACTCGTATATGCTTCATCAAACATATATTCATCACATTCTGCAGTCATCCAACTTCAAACGTAAAAAGATGTTTAATTTCTCCAATAAACGGACGCAGTAACCAAAAATATATAATCCTGGCAAATAAAATTAGGTCTTGAATATAATTAAAAGCTACAAAAACGTTTCGGAGACTTAAATTTCGAAAAAATAATAAGCAGTCAGATTTTCAACACAATTTCTTACCTTTGCACTACAAATTCGTCGTATTAATCTAACCGTACTAAGGAATATACCCGAGCCAGACTCCAAGTTTTCTCATTTAATTGCACTTTATCCTCACAATTTTCGGAGCAAAAAAAAAACACACCTTACACTAGCCACACGAGAATCTACGAATACGTGATAAAATACGAGAAAACTATGGGATTAATTTTCAGAATAATTTAAATACGCTTGCACCTATTCTGAACCGTGTTTACAATCGACGTAAACGCTCGACGTTGCCAAACTATTTTATTATGACTCCTATTCGAATGAAATGGTTTTGGCAGTACATCAATATCACCTGTTTTTGGGAGTGCTACAAACGCCCAAATTTAAACTATTTTATTTTTCCATAGATTTAATAAATAATAACATGCTTCTAATTATAGATTTTTTCAATATTTACCGAGAAATAAAATCCCACATTTAATAATATTTTTCTATCTCTGTTGAATTTGGTGGCACTGCTCACATACTGTATAGCTCTCAACACGCACCTATTCATTAGAGCTTCTTCCCACGTGGTGAGTCTTGTTGTCTTTTCTGAGATACACAAACCCTTCATTTTTCTTGGTTAGCGTGCGCATCCACTTGATGGAATGGGTGTGTTCAGTTAAGTCTACATGAACGAATTATTTTAAATGAAAAAGCACTGGAAAAAATGAAACCGATTTTATTTTTAGTGGGAATAAGCATAATTTTTTTTTTTTTATTGGACAACGACAACAACAACGGTATCATATAGCACGACATCTGCGGCAGTAGCACCTCATCGCGCGTCGCGTTGTTCTGGGTCGCAGATTACTAGTGTGCGTGTGCAATTGGTTCCGGTGAGCTGAAGTTAGAAGAGTGTTGCGTGTCGCGAGATCGCGTCGTGCTCGCGATTCATTCGAAAAACTGCATACAATCAATTGCGCTGTTGTGTGTTGGTGATTTTTACTCAAGCGAACTCAGGTCCAAAGTGTCGTCGTTCGCGGGTATTGTGGGGGAAGAAAGTGTGTTTAGCAACCGTGTAAAGTTAGAAGTCATAAGCGAGTGTATTTTTCTTATTGATTTTGTTTCCTGTAACCAAGTGCCAATACCTAGAACTAGATTTTAGAGGAAAATACCACAACCGTGCCAAAGTGAATTTTGATTCGGTGTGCAGGCTTAGGTTGTAAATTAATCGGCGCAAGAAGAGTGTATTAGACACAGATGTCATATTACTACCGGAAGGTTTCCGACACGTCGGCGACGGCCGGGTTGATGTGGACGAGTGCCGACGGCAGCAGCTGCGAGTCCAGCAGGACTTGGCCATCTAGGACATCGAGGAGAGCTGGTTTGCAAATCAACAAATAATTTATTTCTACCATATTTTGAAGAAGATATCCTGTTCTATTTTATTTTATTTTGTCTATTTTGTTTTTTTTTTAGTGTGTAACCTGTGCCATCATCAGTATCTACCAAAAACTGAAAATACTGGCCCAAAGGAACACATGTCACTTTACATTACCGTTTGGCGTTTAGTTGCTACATATTTTCTGTTTTTTCCCCGCTGTATTTACTGGCTACACTGTGCTTTTTTACTTCCGATTCATTTTTGCTTTGAACGCGGCACCACACAATCAGCAAGTGACCCGATCGGAAGCTTCGAGCACTAGCACTCAATCGAATCAGCAAACGAAAATGAATCACCAACAGAAGCCAACGAACGAATCAATAAATTGTACAAGCAAGCAGTGATGAACACGCATACAATTGACTAGCGACGAAGTTCATGCTATGTTCATTCTATATTTAACTTGCCCCATCAGTTTTCTGTTTGAGAGGTGAAGCAGCACTCCTCATTGTGTGCGTTTATTGAATCAGAAAAGTGCGTGCAACGAATGATTTTTGATATGATTGGAACCATCCTTGTATGAAAGCAAGAGGTAAAATTTGAACGATTAGAACATATTTTATCTTTTACTATTCCTCCTAGTATGAGAAACAAATCGACGTTAATCCAACTTTCAAACAAATCATGCGCAATTCAAGGTGGAGCAAAAAAATTGAACATATTGAAATGTTTTAATCGTTTGAATGATGGTTGAAAAGGGGGGGGTTTTTAGAGATTGGGGGGTGGGGTGGTTTAAAAGGGGTGGTGTATTTTTGGGAATAAAGGGTGATACGGTCAAAATTTGGTCAAGGGAAAACGCGTGTAAATCGGTGAAACCGTTTATTTAAAAAATCAAATTAAATTTCTTTTTCAAGTTCAATTAGTATAAAATTCAGGAAAAATATTCAGTTAGGCTTCCGCTTTTCCAAATCCGAATTGCCGGGCCTTACGCTTGACCCCTGCCATCAGATTTTGTACAGCCACCTTGTCCACCTTCTTCGCCGCAGAAAGCCAGTTTGCCTTGAACTGCTGCTCGTCCTTAGCAGTTTTTTTGGTCTTCTTTAGGTTCCGCTTGACAATAGCCCAGTATTTCTCAATTGGGCGGAGCTCTGGCGTGTTGGGAGGGTTCTTGTCCTTGGGAACCACCTGCACGTTGTTGGCGGCGTACCACTCCATGGCCTTTTTACCGTAATGGCAAGATGCCAAATCCGGCCAAAACAGTACGGAACAACCATGTTTCTTCAGGAAAGGCAGCAGACGTTTATTCAAACACTCTTTCACGTAAATTTCTTGGTTGACAGTCCCGGAAGCTTTGAAAATGCTGCTTTTCAAGCCACAGGTACAGATGGATAGCCAAACCAGATATTTCCTTGCGAACTTTGACAGTTTCGTGTGCTTGAAAATATCTGCTACCTTTCCCCTTCCTTTTGCCGTATAAAACTCCTGTCCCGGAAGCTGCTTGTAGTCGGCTTTGGCGTAGGTTTCGTCGTCCATTACCACGCAGTCAAACTTCGTCAGCATCGTCGTGTACAGCCTCCGGGATCGCGCTTTGGCCGTCGTATTTTGTTTATCATCGCGATTTGGAGTCACTACCTTCTTGTAAGTCGATAGTCCAGCTCGTTTTTTGGCTCGATGCACGGTTGTAGACGATACACCCAGCTTATTTGCGGCATCTCGGAGAGATAGGTTAGGGTTTCGCTTGAAACTACCGGCAACTCTCTTTGTCGTCTCAGCGGCTTCCGGTTTTCGATTTCCCCGATCCAGACTTCCTGGCTGTCGACAAACATTCCCCAAACACTTTAATTACATTTGTAACGGTTGATTTGGCAAATTTTAGCGATTTTGCCAACTTTGCGTGCGAGTAGCTCGGATTTTCGCGATGCGCGAGCAAAATTTTGATACGCTGCTCTTCTTGCTTGGACGGCATTTTGACAACTGAAGAGTGAATTCCAAAATCAAAATAGGAGCAACATTCTACACACACACACCTTCAAAATGAGGGGGTGTTCAGGTTTTTTAAATGCAAAATTGAAAGAAATACGTCAAGTTGATATTGACCAAATTTTGACCGTATCGCCCTTTAGTCGAAATTTTGTTTCAATTGCATTTGGTATTCTTTGGGGGGAAAGAGCAAATTTTATATTGGGGTGGTGTTTTATTTTTTTTTTTTTTTTTTTTTTTTTTTATTTTTAATGGGAATTTTTAAAAAATAATAAATAAGAAAAAAACCTTTTTGTGTTTGTGTTTGTTAATTTTTGGGGGTTGGTCATTAATATTTGCACGAAATAACCAAAAACGCTGCTACTAGCAGGTAGAAGTGATTTGGTAGTTAACCTTTTTAAAAAAAAAAAACAAAGGTCGGTATATGTGGTGGTGGTGGGCACGGGGGCAGGGATAAAGGGCGGCGGAACGAGTATAAAGTACCGCGCCGTCGTGATGAGGGGTTTTTTTGTCCAGAAATATCGATTCAGTAAAAAATTTTTTTTATAATATCCCCGTAGTGTTGGTATCTTGTATCGGTGGGGTGATTAGATTTTATTCGCATTACAACGATTAATGATTGCTTTGCTTCTGTGAAGTATTAACTTTAAAAAATCCAAAAATTGTAAGCTCACGAATAATGACGAAAAAGCTAACGAGATGCGTCAAAGCTCCTCGCTGGATCAAAGAAAGATGATACATTTCAAGATCCCCATCGTGTAGTGCTCTCGTGTTTGTGAGTCAAGCGGAGCACCACAGGCATGGAGGCTTCTTCCGCAAGATAACGGTATGTCATAGTTGCTGTTGCCCGACTGTTGCTGAACTCTGCACTCGGTGAAAGAGCGTCTATGAACCGATCTAAGGTTTTTTTTACTTACAGGGCTCTGGAATCTGTGGCGTCATCATCGGAAGCAGTTATATTTCCCACGGCATGCGTTCCGTTTCGGTATCTATAGGTACATGAACATAGTTAAAGAACCCTGCAAAGCGAATCGGAGCATGAATGACATCGTTAAAGAGGCGGATGTAACCGAATCATATCCGATGTTCTTTCGCATTAATGCAGACATGATGACGCCCTTTACGATAGTGCACATTGTGCGGCCAAAGCGCAGCTAGTGCTATAGCGCCCGTTTCTGCTTGCATGATAATGTTAGCTCAAAATGAACATCTTTTCGCTCGGCGTTTCCCATTTCTCATTAGTGGTTCTTCGGAGCACCGCGACAAACTATGGTAGATAACGTGAACCTGTACGTAGAATAACTATGCTAGACGCTGTTTAATATTTGCAATCATGAGTCGTGAAATTGTACATTGTTAACATGTGGAATCATTTCTGTGCCTATCTCACAGAAGAGAACGATTTATCCATTTTTGTTGCACTCTCATATGTGCTATGTTTCGGAACTGAAGCCATTTATGCACGAAAGATGAACAAATACATTCAAGTGATAGCTTTGAGTCGAGATGGATAATATTTAATCTCTCCAAGAGATGAACTGACTACTAGCTGTTGAATAGGCTTATAGCTCTTTGAAAGCTTTCGAGCATGTGTTCGCTCGATGCACAATTTCAAAATAATGAATCTACAATATGTCATTGTGTTGAGTTTCGAGTGGAAATTCTATTTTTTAGATGAATCATTGTTTGGAATAACGATAGAAATTAATGCGTATAGGTACACGGAAACAAATTCGTAATAAATTTACTGGTGTTTGAATGTTTAGCTAATTTTCAATTTTTTTCAAACATAACTGTTAAATATTGTAAACTTAAACTTGATATCAGTTTTTATGAAGCGAAATATCTCTTACAAGAACACGCTCTGAGGGGAGAGGCGGATAAGTTGATAGGAAGCCAACTAATTGACTACAGGGGATGTGCGTCAGCATCCATTAGAAGGGGCTTCCTGTCAGGCCTACAATCAACAGGACAAAATAGAGTGTCACGGCAATTGAATCAAAAGCACATTTTACAAGATGTTATCCACTTTTCAGGTGCACTATCAAGTTCCATTGAATCTCGAAGAGTAGTACAGCGACGTAGTGAACTTTCATGTTTGCTGTTGAATATTTATTGCGTTGAAAAATGTGTGCCGACAAGTCAATAAGGATATAGAATGGACATTCTAGTCTGCGATCTTTAACAAGAAATGTACATTGATGTATGTTTTCATTCTCATTGAAAATTAAAAATGGTATGAGGAACTACCATAAAACAGGAGGTATTTGATCACTAAACCAAAAATCCTGAGTATGTTTTGTGCCAATAGGCAAAAAAACACTAGGCTGCCTTCGGGTAAGGACAAACATCTGAAGATTAATGAGCCGTTGGAATCATGAGCGGACATCCATTAAGCCGCATAGATTATTGCACAGTAGGCCAGCATGAGAATTTCGAAGAAAATATACAGAGGATAGACAAAGCTATCATTTTCAGTCGCAGATCGAAAATACGTCAGGAATAGGCCGAAATATGGCCATTTCCATGAAGTCTTTCGAGAATATGACCAAATTGCCATCCGACAGGATCCATGCAAATGTGGGAATCAAACTTCATGCTTTTGTGAGGGGATGACAACATAAACATTTTCAGGACAGTAAGATTCAATAAGATTTCCAGTGCCCCAAGACAAGGCAATCGGTTTCGGGAATATGACTGAATTGCTAATAATTCAGAACCAACAGATTAAATCAAACTCCGTGTTTTTCCGAGGTGAAGACTTCAAAGACACATTTAGGACCATTGAATTCACGGGTCACCCTGTATCAGGTTCGAGGTGGCTCTTTTGGCTCGAATATGTGATTTGACTAATCGGTTAAGTAAGGTGAAGAGTGGAATTCGCTAGTAACGAGTATATCCTTTATCTGTACCAATAACGGCTATAATCCGCCCGAGAATCGAGCTTTCAAATAACATCTAGCAAAATTTTGTACTAATTGTCCAATCAAGTTTGCTCCAACTTATTTAAGGATGCAGGTGGTGGAAAAACATTTGCTTCCCCTTTGGTGAATATGTAGGCCACACAATATAATCACTTGCGTAGCCCTCGTTCCACTTTCTGATGATTTTTTCTACATGGATTTGAGAGTTGGCTTCATGGAAGATGCCATTCTTTTCTAGAGAAATCGATAGCACCGTGGGCAGCACTTAATTGCAATTAAAAATAATAACTCTCCGTAGTGCACGTTTCTAATAGTTGAAACACCTGCTCATTCAATATGTCTCTGTAGTGCTCAATTTTCATTTGGCCTTTAACGGAGACAATAAATGCTGCCACAGACCATTACCGATCCCCAACTAAGTTTCCGTTTCCGATCAGAGCAATAATCAGGATTGAAACTCCACCATGATTCGGCAAACGATGGTTTGTGAAAGACCGACTATCTACTTACGCTGGAACTCGCTTAAAACCGTAGTCATTGCAAACTGAAGTGTTTAGCACTCAAGACAGCTTTGAGAGTAGAAACGAGAGAAAAATACTGCATAAGACATTGAAGTTAAAGAGGGAGTCGATGATTATTGCAACACTATTGATAAATTAGTAAATCAGCTATGGTTATCCAAATGAAAGCAAATTTTTATTGTATTTCAATATATTGTATTATTTCTGCTTACATACTTCGGTTAAATTTATAGGATGAGTTTGAGAAAAATGGTCGACATATGCCATCGATTGTCTGATGAACTTGCTGTTGGTGATTGCATAGATCGAAAATCCGTCCTCTGCTGCCAGCCGAGCTACAATTTCCGCCAGTGACTGACGTTTAACGAACTTGAGCATCGATACTTGTTTCACTGGGACATTTGGTGTGGATGATTTAACTTTCGCAGCAGACTCACTAAGATTTGTGGGGGGTTTGGAATCCATGTCGTGTTTGTTCCTTATGTGCCGGAGCAAGCCACTGGTCGAAGAGCCCTTGCACGACAAAATTTGTTCGCAATTCCGACATCGTGCCTTTTCTTTGTCATCCGCAATTCTATCGAAGTGTTTCCAGTTTTCAGCCACGCCTTTAAAATAATTGGATGTAAGGCTACATTAGTACAAATTTTGTATTACTACTTACTTTGATGTAACGGCAATCCGAAATTATTCAATGAACACAGAAGCAGTAATCAGTGATTGAGAACAATGTTTTGAATGGAAATGACAGCTGGTGTCGTATTGGCGCGCACGCGTGTGTGTGTGTTAAATGTGTAGGCAAAAATGCGAATGCTTACTGAACCAACACAAAAGGAATGATGCATTTTCATGAATGATGTAAAACATCGATGTAGGTACAGTAAATATGTATGTTGGCGTTGTATTTATTGGGAAGTATCAAAGCGAAAAAATATGTAAGAAATGAGTGTCCCGGGAATCCCGGGATTTTCGGGACGGTGAAAAATCTTATCCCGGGATTCGGGAAATCCCGAATTTTTCAAGATCCCGGGATTTTTTGTTCCGGGATATCCCGGGTTGGAACCTCTAACGTAAACATATCATATAACCGGGAAAGGGAGGGACCATCAGGGCACCCAAGTGAAACGATAGGGATAGGGAGTATAGGACTGCCTCCTCCCTATTGTTAACATTTCACGAAACGAGGGCGGGCTCTATGACCCCATCTATTGGTTTTATTGTGTCAATCGAGGGCTCGATTCTAGTGCTGTGAGTGTGAACTTGCTTTTGAAAGGATATTCTCTTCCCTAAATTCACGGGTTTCGCGTAAGTGTCTCTGCTTACGGGCCCGCTCAAACGTTTTCGGCCCTTCATACAGGAGCTTGATGATCACTGTAAGTATTCTAGAGTTGGTCTTACTTTACTGCCAGGTGGCTATCAGGGACCATCCGGGTGAAATTGAAAATTTTTTGGACTCACTTCTCTAAATTGTACCGACCGATAGAAAAATCACAAAATAAGATGGTGGAAAGGAATGTGCGATCATTAAAAAAAATATATGAATCAGAATTAACAATAGAAAAAGCTACTTGAAGTTTTATAACAATAGAAAAAGCTACTTGAAGTTTTATTATCATTCTGTATGTATGTAAGGTAGCCACCATCCCTTCTAAGACCTTGTCATGTATGCAGCTCCACTTAATAGCAAGATCAAATTGAGTTGCCGGGTTGTATTCACAGTAACGCTGTATGAAGGGCCAAAAACGGTGGGGCGGACCCGTAAGCATAGACACTTACGCGAAACCCGCGGGAACATGAGATTCTCCTTCCAACGATACGATCCAACAAATCGAATAACCCAATTCGCAATACTCATTAAGCTTTCTACGGGATGGCTTGTTAAGAAGGGCGCGTCACTCTCACTGAAATTGTTGGAGTAGAATTCACAGCATCACAATCGAATCGGTAGGATAAAGAAAATGATACTGCTTGTTCCTTCCTAGACGCCGGTTGTCATACCACTCCATTGTCCAATTCCAGCTTGAGTGATACCCTGATGCTCCCTCCTTTCCCAATATATATTCAGTGTCATATAGTAATATTTAAAATCTTGTGAATTAATATTATAATAATAAAAATATAGTGAATGAATATTATAATGACAAATAATATAGTGAATGAATATAAGAATGATAATAACACTTCCATTTGTGGACCTGAAAGTTAGACAATGTAGCTGCGGGAAAAAAAATTGATATTAAATTATCTCATAAAACTTGGGATACCTATGAATGATCTGAAATTATATAGCAATAGAATAGTAAACCTAAAATTTCGATGTGCTGTTTCGTTTCCTTGCAATAATTTATGTAGTGAGTCTCATCGGAAATAGTGATTTTAATGAAATGGATTTAAATGCAATTATGTCACATAATTTAATATCATAACATAAAATAATAAACTGACGTTATAATATAAAATAATAATACCAGCAGGCCAGTAAACTATAGTAGAATACATACATCCGTAACTAAGCTGAACATCCACTCATCGAAAGACTTCCACTGTTGCAGTTTCTATTGGATTAAGATCTACTAAGATTAGAATTTGTTTTCACAATAATAGTCAGAGAACATAATAAACGTAGGTACAAGATGTATGTGACATCTACTGGTATGTTACTGAAAATAAAAATTAGATGTGTATTAATATCATAATAATATTGGGAAAAAACTGAAAACAGTTTTTACAAATTTTACAAATTTCTTATGAGTATGTATCCAAAACTGAATCTTAATAAAACAAATATACAAAAAGATAAAAAATTGAATTTTTCGATAGCTCTTGTTCATCTGGACCTATAAATGATACTTTATGTCTGTGAAATAGGAAATGAATGATTGTAAACTGCTAGGTTTTAAATTAATATATATTTTTGATGAAGAAGGAAAGAGCTTTTTTTTAAGTAGAATTTTTCGAATATGATTTTTCCTAAAAAAAACATCAAAAACCTTTCTATCTTTTCAAATACATTACGTAAATTAGATGAGCTATAACTAACAAGGATGCATATATGCGAAGCTGAAAATGACTTATAAAAAAGCATACAAAACGTAATGCATGGATGTTATAATATAAAATGATAATAATTTCATTTTTATTTCAATGTCTGCAGATTGTGGTCCTGCTGCAATTGTACCATGAACCTGAAAGCTAAGACAATGTATCATAGCCACGAGAAAAAAAATTGATTTAAAATTATTTTACAAAACTTGGGATATCCATGGAGCACTGAAAGTATATAAGGAATCATGGGATATAAAGCATATAATGAACCTAAAATTTCGATGTGCTGCTCTACTAATAAATGTGATATAACCACAAAGGAACTGACTCTTAGCTTCGGGTCTTGATCCCTACTGAGCCCTTGCGGCACGTCAAGCCGGCCAGTTCAGCGCAAGGGACGTTTAACCATAATTTTGATGTGGGAATAAAATGGAAGGAAAGGAAAAATAGCGCACCTTTTCTACTCGGGGTAAGCACCGTCCTGATTGTTCGGCTCAGCGTGGCTGAGGGGATAATTGGCGTCGTTCCTCCGAGCTCGGCTGAAAAAGTTGGCGCAATTTCGATGCACTCGATTCGGTGTGTCTCGGATGTGTCAGCACTATCCACACTACAGTCGCATAGTCGAACGGCTCAGTCGATGGCAGTTTTTGGAGGGCATAGCTGCACTGATTTCTTGGTTAGCACTATCGGACACTTTGCCAATGTTGGCGCAATTTCGACACTAATGATAAAACTTGGATTAGGCTTAAACTTTCCACTGTTCAATGTTATGAATTTCGATAACCGAATAAGAAAGCGATCCATGGGTTCGTCCCCCTTTTATACCAGATCCAGTACTGGCTTTGGGGTCCAGGCGAGGCGATGACGTGGACTTCGGATGTCATCGCAATGGATGATGCTAGCCGTCAGTTGTTGTCAGGGGGTATGGGATTATAGCGAGTTCAAATTCATATTTAAAAAATATAAATAGAGTAAAATGGGCATCTGACACCAAGGGAATGGGAGTGGAATAGGATGTAAAGGAAATTTAATTTAATTTAAATTACATTTATTGAATTAGATATAAAAAAAAAACTCAAAACATATTAGAAATAGTGGTGGATCGGAAAAAAATAATTATTGGAAGCTCTATGTATGGAACATCACTAACAACAATAGAATCCTGATCAAATGGTTTTCCAGATTATTCCACTGCTATGGAAAGTTACCTTGCTAAAAAAAGATGGTAGTATTACATCATCATCATCATCATCATCATTACAATAATTATCGACTCACCCTTTATTCGCGACTTCGAAGCTAATTCACTCTTAAAGATACTTGCTCAAATAACGTAACCTCACCAACGCCATACAAACAAAAATGTAAACATTTTCCGCGACGGATGTAGTACGGATGCCCCCGAACGTACAGCTTGACTTCTAAATCGTTACTAATAAACATCCACACTTCCCTATGCTTAACCGAGTTATCACTTGCATATCCGAACCAAAACTATATTTAACCCATGTGAATGAATCCCCAGAGGCCCCCGGAGCCGACGACCGACCTCGTGAACGCAAGGAAGGTGAGGGATTACTTCGAGCGCAAACCTTCCGTCTGATTCGTCCAGCAGACAATGAAGCGAGCCGGCCTTCATGTCTTCAAGGTAAGGAAGGCGCCTAACCGAACCAATAAACAGAATACGGTGGCCGAATCCCTCGCCAGGAAGCTGTCCCACGAAGGTGACACTCTGTTTTGGCCGGATATGGCATCGTGCCATTACGCGAAACCGGTGATGGATTGGTACGAAGGTAGCCTAAGGCAGTCGAAGGATTTGTTGACTGGACAAGGGTTCGTGTAGTCGCCAGTCCCTTGTCATGTGAAGACACGGGGCCTTCTGGCCGGGATCTTCCTAAGGTCCGCATTGAGATCAACTGGCCCTGCTACAACAAGCCATCACGTAGGGTATTCTCTTGGGGCAACCTGCTGAGGATATTCCTGCAGACATAGGTAATCCTTGCACTGATGGTGGGTTCTTATCATATCACACCACATCATCATGAGTCAAAACCTCAGATTGTTCTTAAGAAGATACATAAAACGAAGTGTTGTGAAAATGCAACCTGTGCTTAAACGTTATTAACTTTAATCACAAAAAAAGTCATTTATGTTTGTGTTTTGTTTGCATGGAAAAAGATATGAAAATTTTAAGAGTCTTTTTTGAAAAACGAATCAAAATACAGTTATGCGATAAGAAAAACTTACGCGGATCACTTTTGAAGACTTTCATTCTCTTTGCAATGAAAACTGCATGGAAGTACCTAATTACATTCAAAACCAGCTGTGCTGGTTTTGATATGCGGGTACTGTGAAGAGGGGTAACATTGATAGTTCAGGTTGCGGTTCAGGTTGATGCGTGGAAGTTTCTCCTCAAAAGGTCTACTTGAAATTCATTGCGTCTGTTTCAAACATCGGGTTTGAACGGTTGAAACGATACTGTGTTGCGCACTTTTTTGCTATCGAGTATAACTCGTTATCTTTTCGGCGATCTATTGTTCAGTGGCGCGAGTGATCGAGTGAGCTCAGAAAAAGAGTAATAAAACTGCTCCTAGGTGAGATATGACGGTAATTAGGTCATCAAATACGATCGATAGTATTATCTCCGTATCACCATGGTGTCGATTCTTTGTTTCGAAATATGTTGTTATCTGGCCTAGCGCGTTATCTATTATTTCGATTATCTATTGTTTGGTGGTGCGAGTGATTGCAGAGTACATCCCTAAAAAGTTTGTCGACAGTTTTGAATATTTTTCGCGAGTGATTCCCAAATTGGAGAAAAACACTGTGAAATAGATTCCGGTCAGCTAAAGATAGACGAATGTTGTGTATCTTGGGATCACGACGTGTTCGTGATTAAAAAAATGGTTACAACTCTTGGCTTTTTGAGTGTGAAATCAAGTGAGCGCAATTCCAAAATAGAAATTTTGTGCTGTGATTTTCAGTTGCAAAAGTTGAATTCGAAAATCGCTAGAACGTTATAAAAAATCGGTACTTTGTATTTTGGATTTGAAATGTTTTAATTGTGCCAAACTGGATTCGCGTTATAGCTCTGGTATCGTTTGACGGACATTTTTGTTAAAGTTGTAAAAATCGGTTATGGTTCAGCGGAAGAAAACCTTATTGACCGCGAGCAATACAATATGGGGCAAGCATGGTGGGTCTGAATGGGCATCATTTAGTTTACCCGGATACCTTGGAGGAAGCAGAACGCTAAACAATCGCCCCCCACAAAGAACAATTGAGAGGTGGTAAGTGCTCTCAAAAACGTCGAGTGAAACAGGTAATTGTACGCCATTTTGTCCCTGTATAGCTTTATTTTTAACCTACATAAAATATAATCTCAACTTATTATGAATAATATAAACATGATCACATCACTTATCAAGGTGAAACCTGATCCATCGAGCCCTACCCTACTAACATAGAAAAACCTCCTTCCTGCGACCTTTATGGGGATGCATAGGTAAACACGGTCCCTAAACAGCAAAGGTCATACTAACATTCCTTCCCCATTCCCACCTGATTGCTAGGACGTGGCCGGCGCCGTTATTGATTATAATAGAAATTGAGTCACTGAAACGTGTACAGTGAGAATGGTCGGTTACTCCCAGCCCCCATTCAGTTGCTTCATTGTGCAATTTCACTGATTCTAATCAAGCACGGAGTAGCAACCATTGATACGTGCAGTCAGTCAAGCTAAGCTAAGCTAAAAGGTCAACTTGGAATTCATTCATTGAATGATTTGACGAGATTGTGATAGCCAGAAGTAGATTTTACTGCTAATATTATAACATTATTTATAAAGCATTCAGTGTCATCGAAAAGCAACACATGCAAGCGTCTTTTAGAATAGAAGAATAAGTTGAAAGAGACAAGAAAATAAATTAAATTAAACAACCTTTTGTCGAGTTGCGTATGCTTCTATTTATGGAGACATAATTTAACATGGAATCTTTGTTTACGTTCTCCGATTTTGGTCAAAGGTAAATAACGTCTCTTGTAGAATTAGTAATTTCCAAGTGTGTTGTAGTGACTGTTGTCATAAATTTCGGACCGGTTTTTTCTTGCCTGGCTCAGTTTCAGAAAACTAAATCATTTGGATTATGTCGGTAAAATGTGCTGACTCCAGAATAATTAATGGTTTTCTGTAAAATATTCAGAAAATTTTAACGAAATGATCTATGTGCATGCGAGATCATGCATTTTTATCACTTTTTTAGATATATTTTTCGTAAAATTGCACTTCATAAAATACCCTTACAGTAAAATTCAGATTCAGAATAGCAAAATTCAGTCCAAAACTTTTAAAACTTTTCCTATAAAGCACTGTAAATGTCACTTTGCTAAAATTTTTATATTTTTAAAATCATATATATATAAACAAAACAGTCAACATTACAAAACGATATGTAATGTAAATGTAAAATGTGCAAAACTGCTCTTTATAGACGAAATTTTTAAGACATAACGGCAAAAGTGATCAATACTACCCCATTTTACGATACTGTGAAACAATGATAACAATAGGCAATGTTGATCTGCAACATAAATCAAAGCATATTTTACTTACTCTTTTACATATGGATCAAAACCGCGATTCCTATTAGAATAAGCAATTCAAGGGAAGAAAATCAACACAAAACACAATTATTAAGGCCTGTATCCGTAATAATCCGAACAGTTTTAAGAACTCTGATCCGTGATAATATTCCAGACGCAGTATTCAATATGGTATAGAATAAACAACACGTGTGTCAAGATATTTTGCTCGGTCGTAATGCATATCCAAACTTATGAATACGAAACACGCAAATTAACTAGATTCGCTTAATTTCACTATTCTTAAACAATGTTTTGAAATCAATGCCAATATGGTGGACCTTCGAATTGAAACAAAAAAGTGAGAAGAATGTTAGACGCTCTGATCTTGATATGGACTGAAAGATGAATTAAATTTTTGAAACATTGGCTAGGAAAATCGGAATTACGCCTGCTTTTGTTCAAAAGTTTGGAACTGAAGTAGTGCAAAGAAAACTAGCTTCAAGTTGAAATGGCAAGCATCGAAGTTCTCAAGAAATTACCCTGCAATCGAAACTGTGTAGTATGTAGTTCGGAACGAAACAGGTTAACAACGTACCAAAAACCACTAATCCACCCTCAAATTTGTCCAGATCTAAGCCCAAACGAGAGATAATGGACTTTAAAACGCGAAAAACATCCGAGAAAGGAGAACAAAAAACAAAAAAAGTGCCATACACTTCCGGATTATTTGGATATGTATTACCAAGATTGTGTACAACTTGTATTTGTCTAGTGATTTTTAAAAGAGTATCCTCTTTTCACTTAAAACGTAATTTGTGTTTTATTAAGATTCTAAGTGTCCGAAAAAGTGTAAACTCGGGCTTTGCGAACAAAATAATTTTATTTGTTTACTTCAGCTAACCAAGAGTTTTATATATGCGAGCATTCATAATTTATATAACGATACTCAAAATATTTTCAAAACTCCCTATTATCAAAGACACCCGGTTGTACGGTAGCTTGGGTTTGAAAATTTCTTCAGTAAATGATACGAACGAAGAAGAAGTGAGGAAAAATTTACTCTGAATGCATGTGGCAGAAAGGAAATGCATGGGTGGAAATGTGTTCCTGGGAAAGTACGGACCACCTTTACCCACACAGACAACGATGGGAGTTCAGCGCTGCTTGTGATATTTAACTACTTTTGGCTATCAACAGGGACTTCCAGCTCAGTGCATTTTATCGCAGAATGATTTGTGGCCTTGTGGCAGGTAGATGCAGAGAAAGCTAACTAACAGCTTTAATGTGCAATTTGTGAGCACCATGAGAGTAATTTTGAAATTACCCTTGCCAACATTATAGCATGTAAGGTTGCCCCCGCCGCAGAAAAAAAAGGGTAACCTCATGCAAGTGAAGTTTACTGTGGTATCCATACCAATAAGCATCTTTTCTTGGAAATCCTGTGGCAGTAAGAAATCATATGAAAGGGGTAATCATAGGAAAGGTCCTCGGTAAATCTTTATTTTTCCATTCACCTTGGTGAACCGGAGACGAAACCGGCAAAGGGTATACTTTCACCATCAAAGTGGAGAGAATCTTTTCTCCGAGATCCATCCATACGATTCTGAATCCTAGAGCCCAAGGATACGTGAAATAAGACGTACGTGTTTATATAAAAAATTGTTATTCATGCACAAAGCATCTCAACTCAACTGAACCTTTCCTTTCCTAGCAGCGACTTGTGGGAATTCCCTTCTGTGGCTGTGAGATTGTGAATGTGTCATCGCGAAGTGTCTCCTAAGCGTCTTAAGTATGCCCATTTTGCTTCGTCTGCTCCTTTGGCGCGCTCGCTTTCGCTTTGGTTGATAAGATAAATTGATAAGATTATTTCGCTATGCTCTGCCGGTAGTCGCAGTGATGTTTTTCCCCTTTGAGGAAAAGGAAATTGAATCGGGAATAGGGGCAAAGAAGCAGGTGTGTGCGCGTTTGGAAATCGGAGTGGCTGGCAGTGTGCAGTGAATCGAAGTGTTTTTGGCGAAGTTAACTTTTAGGTACCTTCTTCGTCGATGATGGCAGAAATGAACGTAAGAGTTTCGATAGTTCTGAGTGCCTGATATATTCGAGATGCCTGTGGCAACATTTCTATTAGCACTTCCACCGGAGTTTATCTATGGCTGAGTATTGCCGATATCAATTTGTAAACTGACAGTATGCATTGAAATGTGTTGTATTGAATACTTGAGTGGGAACAATCAAGGCTCAGGAAAAGCATTGTTCAAGTATTCGGATATAGCAATCACTGCGTACTTTTCATCCGCCATTGTATGGTATATTCAGACAATAAACACAGTTGCTTACTTTGGAATGGTCTTGATACCATCTTGGAACAAATTATTTTTAGTTTGTAATTTGAGATACACTCAAAAGTGATTCGAAACCAAGAATAAAAATCAGTCAGTGCATCCAGAAAACCAATATGAGTTTTAAAAGCCAGAGAAATCGAAAACGAAATAATAATACCAGCGGCTGGATACCCAGGTAACCAATAAGCAGTTCAAAAGCGTCCTTACGGCAGCCTATCAAGCAATTAAGTCGCCTTAAATGCAACATAAGGTCTGTATCCTCATTAATCCGGACACCTTCAAATCATTGTAACTTTTGAAATATTGCACGTAGGAATGAAAAATTTCACTGTGGTATAGCTGAGAGTCTATGATGAAAAATACTATGATTGATGTTTACATTTCATGATTAGTATTCAAGATGGCGACGAAAGAAAAACAAGTGCGCGAACGAATTTTTACGGGCGTACGGCAAATCCTGACTTGTCAATACGGGACCTTGCAAAAACATTGGATTTGCCTAAATCCACTGTTCACGATGAACTCAAATCATTTCCGGAACGTTTGACGGTAGAGAGGAAACCGAGAAGTGACAAAAAAATTGGACGCGCTGATCCTGTCATGGACAGAAAGGTGAAAAGGATATTAACGAAAAACCCAAATCTCTCCATTCGAACGGTGGCTCGTAAAATAGGGATGTCACCTGGTTTTGTCCAAAAATCAAAACAACGTTTGGGACTTAAGTCGTATAAAGTAAAAACAGTTCCAAATCGCAACGACAAACAGAACTTGGCAGCAAAATCACGGGCTCGACGTTTGTACTGCGAATATTTGACGAAGTTTTCATGCGTTGTTATGGACGATGAAACTTATGTTCTGGAGGATTTCAAGCAGCTTCCAGGGCTGGCTTTTTATTCTGCTATGGCCAGCAATGCTACAGCTGAGCATTTCAGAACGAAGAAGGCATCGAAATTTCCCAAAAAATACCTTGTGTGGCAAGCAATTTGCACGTGTGGCAAAAAGAGTAAATCTTTCGTCACTACAGGAACAATCAACAAGGAGATCTCTCAATAAGAGTGTCTGCAGAAGCGATTGCTACCCTTCATCAAAAGTCACAAAGAAAAACCTTTGTTCTGGCCCGAGTTGGCATCATGCCACTATGCTAAAGCTGTAATGGAGTGGTACCAAGCAAATCAAGTGAACATTGTACCAAAAACCTCAAACCCGCCAAATTGCCCAGAGCTACGACCAATCGAGAGATATTGGGCTCTGATGAAGCGGAAGCTTTCTGGAAAGAAGCAAGGAATCAAAGACATCAAACACTTCCAGCAAATTTGGACAAAGACGGCTTCTACGATTTCTGAAGAATCTGTACAAACCCTAATGGACGGAGTTAAGCGCAAAGTTCGAAAATTTTATGCAAATACCGAATAACTATGTTTTGTCTTCACGAATTGTTAAAACACATCCCATGAATCTGAAATAAACAACTACGACGGAAATATAATACGAAATTTATGTTTTATTCATGTTTTGAGGTGTCCCGATTATTGCGGATACAGACCTAAAATGCCACATTTGGCCCAATATACGGCTGCTTTACTGCAATGCTATGATAATGCTTCATTAATGCTATTTTGCATTCGAAATGCTTATTACAGGCTACAAGCATTTAAATAGCATTTGAAATGCAACTTTACAACAGATAACATTCAAGATGCTGATATAATGCTTGTATCATCTGAAATGCCGATTAAGGGTTGATTTATTGGTGCTTATTGGTAACCTGGGTAGTCATGAAAGAAATGAATACATTTTTTAGCTCAGGAAGTACTAGGACACCGGTCCCAAGCTCGGTCCCAAGCTTAATGATTCGCCGCTAATATCGTTACTCACACCAGCACACCCTCAAATCTTCTTTCAAAATAACATTGCGAATAAAAACAAAAACAAAGATACCAGTACCGAAACGTACTAAAAAGCGCAAGAGTAATTGCAAGGTGCAGATTGCAAGGTGTACTTCGGAACTAGGGGTTCTAAAACAGTGAACCAATTTTAAATCGCTAGTTTCATATTGATTGTTGATAATACCGTATGCGTGATAATGTTTGCACCATCGTACATATAAGGTTTCCGTTTCACCTGTGCATATAATGGCTTGGTTTTCTTTGCATGCACGTAAGCAATAATTCATATCATCGTAGGCTGCGAGTAAAAGAAGCCGATTTCCTTAGTTTGGCAGCTGCACCATGACGAAGTGGCAGCGTATTCGTGATTTGTCGCAAAAAAAACATTTCATCAATCACCGTGAGAGTATTCAGGTGGACCGTGAAAAGGGTCTTATACTGAAAAAAGAAAGGACAACTATCCGCGAAGGAGGCCACCGGTAATCCTGTTTACCGACGACAGCATGTTTACCATCGATGACGTATCAAATTCCAAAACCGATTGATTCTTTCCCGGTAAAAAACGTAGCCGACGAGCATAAAAACGTGTATCTGACCCAGCATCCTGCTAGCATTATGGTGATTTGATTGGCGGCTTCCGAAGGAAAAAAATGATCCTGGTGTTCATTCGAGAAGGCGACAAAGTAAACATGGAGGTCTACTTCGGGATTTTAAGTATGTTCTTCCGTGGATCAAAGAGCCAAATGTTGTATTTCAACAAGAGCACCATGCCACACCTCGAACCGCACTCAGAATCTTAACCCGCTGTACTCAGTATGGTGCGGCATGAAGGCCAAGGCCTGTTTTAAACGCCACCCGAATATTTACAGCAAGCCACAGACAAACTTTGACCCGTGCCTGGAGATAAATAGATCTAGGCTACATTATAAGTACCTGACATGCGTCCCGGAAGCGTGTTGAGTCGGGTCCGGAAAACAGTTCACGTCCTACCATAGCTATTTTCGGTTAACTGTATCATAGACGGATTTGAATATGATAAACACATGATGCGTAGGGACTGTATATTCACGTCCTTTTTTGGATGATCTGCCACAAAGTGAATATTTGGTTCTTTGTAGACCGTCTTTTGATGCAGCCGGCCTGATAATTTCCCATGCTATTTACTAGTAGTGACAGTCGCTGGAAGATGACTTGGGATAGCACTTAAGGACGGTGATCGCACGATAGTTTGTGGCCCTTCTTGTAGATGAGGCAGATATCCCAATCCTGGCTATCAGTCGATTCAGGCAATTGCCAACTTGCCCGGGCCAGACTTGATAAGTTCTGCTCCGATACCATTCCTTCCAACCGATTTGTTGCTCTTCAGCTGCTTGATGGCATCCTTAACTTCACCTTTCGTCAGGGGTGGCATATCTCCACCATTTGTTGCATCGCCGACCACTTATCTCTAGGGTGATGTCGTCTGAAAACCCGACAATCTTCACCCACTCAAGCCGTAGTACCTCCTCGTACATCGTGTTCTATAGCACTGGACCCAGGATCGAAACTTGTGGGACGCCTGCGGTGACCTGAACACGTCTCTGGCCTACATCAGTATTGTACACCAGTACCCGATTCTGGAAATAGCTTCCCAGAATATTTTACAGGTACCCAGAAACCTGGAGGCGTTGGAGCGAGTCGGCAATAGCCACCCAACTGGCGCTATTGAACGCATTTTTCACGTCAAGGGTGACCACTGCACAGTAGCGGACTCCTCGCCTCTTGCGCTGGATTGCCACTTCAGCCGTCTTGGTGACGGACAAAATGGCATCCACCGTCGACTTCCCCTTACGGAAGCCAAACTGGTTATTAGACATACCGCCTAACCCACCGTTTATTTAGTTAGTCTCTTGAGGATTATCCTCTCGAGCACCTTACCCACTGTAAGGCCTATATCCATCGACATATAGGCCTATATGCCGATGGATCCCCTGGTGGCTTCCCTGTCTTTGGTAGTAACACTAGGGTCTAAATTTTCCAGGCGTCCGGGAAGACACCCTCGTTCAGACACCTTTGCATCACCACCTTGAACATTTCGGGAGCCAGGAAGACAGCCGTCTTGATGGCCAGGTTCGGAATACCATCCGGTCCTGTTGCTTTGTTACCCTTTAGCGACTTTGATATCGCAATGAGTTCGTCATTCGTCACCGTCGCCTAGTCTCCGGCCCCCGTTGTGCCGTTATCAATGCCCACGTGGTTACGGATGTTCGGCTGGACCGTCCATCCTTCCATCGCTATTACAGCGTTATGGTCTGGGATACTGGAACGCTGGTCATGGGACAAATCTACGGCGGTGGGACCACGGACTCGGGTCGTGGTTCGGAAAGAGTCCCGCAACGATCACCTGCAGCAGCTCTGGTGATTGTTTGGTTGGAGCCGCCGTCCCTCTGATTTTTGCCATTACTGCACTTTTCCTTTTTCAAAAAAAAAACACTATTCAAAAGAACTTTTTTGAGCGTATTAGTAGACGAGTGTGATTGGGAAACTAGTGATCAAATGAAGTGTTAATTTTAAATTCTCCTGGTTTCCCAATCATTACTCACGATAGGCGTCACCCCATGGGTCCGCATTGGCTTTCTGACACAGGCCCTCAAAGCAGGCTCGCTTGCTGGCCTTTATCTCCCTCTTTAGCTTGGCCATCGTGGCCACTAGCGACCCTCTACGCTCGATTCTGGGTTTCGCGTAAGATTCGTTCCCTCTCAAGTGCCTCTTTAAATGTCTCTATGTCAAAGTAGGCCGTCCTCCATCTATGGGTGAATGGAGTGGATGCTCCTCTTTCCACACGCTATTGTGGACGATACAATAACGAACCTGCCAAGTGTTCGCTATGGCCATCATCCACCCTCCAATTATTAAGCAGTTCAGGACTGCTGAAAGTTATATCGATTATCGATTCCACTCCGTTTCTATGGTAGGTACTTTTGGTACCTACGTTTGCTAGGTCCACATTGAGCCTAGCCAAGGCCTCCAGAAGAATCTGGCCCCTGGCGCCCAAGCGTTGAAGTCCCCCGCTATTATCAACGGGTTAAGGCCAGTTATCTCAGTTGTCATACGATGGAGCATATTAGAAAACTGTTCAATCGGCCATCTTGACGTGCGTTGCATTCACAGGACATGTGCCCGCTCTCTAGGCATCTGAAGCATGCCTTCAGCGGCTGGTGCAGGATAAGTGGGCATATCGACCATCCCACCTTCACGTTTGCAGCTTTTAACGCCGTGTCCGCGTCGGCTGCTACCATCCTCATTACTGCAACCTGGGTAACCTCAACCTTGCACTGTTCCTTCAACGAGTCCATTTGGTATGGTGACCTTCAAGTGTACCGATGCGGGATTTTGGCGGTCGATAAGTTGAAGGCTGTTGTCGTTGGTCAGCTAGTGTGCGCTGAGAAGTTTTCAATCACCGCTTTAAACTCCTCCTCCTGGCGAACCTCCAATTCAGCGAGTAGAATTCTTTTTTGCGAGGGCTATGCACATTAATGATGCTGATGTCGAAGAATCAGCATGTACATCAAGCCCGATTCGTTGACCCACTACCCTAAAAAAATGTACACAGCAAAAAGTAGTAACCGAAAATGCCTTAATACAGTTTTCTCCGTCTGCGCATTAGCTAATACGAACACCACTATAAGAATATTAATGTACTTGTTTTGCCTCGTTTTGCCACACGCGTACGCTAACTAATTTTGCACGGAAAGGTGTAAAATCCGGATATGTCACACGGTTCTTGGCACCATAAATGGACAAATTTACGTGGAAGAATGTCTCAATAAACGACTAATGCCATTCATTCGGAAACAAGACCTGGCCGGACCTGGCATCTTGCCATTATGGAAAGCTGGTTCAGAATTGGTACTTTGCTAATTATGTAAATATTCTCCCGAAGGAGTGCAATCTACCAAATTCGCCAGAACTACGTCCGAAAATGTATTGGACTTTGGTAAAAAGGAATCTACGAAAGAAGAATAGCATAGCGATTGATGAGAAAAAAAAATAGGCGCAACTGGCACAAGGCTGTAAAATTAGTGTCGGACGATACTATACAAAAACTCATAGAAGATGTCAAACGAAAGGTACGAGCTTTTGAAGAAGAAAATATGTTCTATATTTGTAGTTAGATGAATTATTCAATAAACGTTTTACTGTTGATTTCCGCATATGTTTCTTTTAACCACAATCCTTTTCCATTGACTAATTTTTCCTGTGCACAATCTTTAATCGTGCAGGACGGAAATTCATGCCGCATGATTTGGATATACTGAGTACTGCGACGGAAATTAAAAAGGTGTCGAAGAAGTGCTCTACTCTGCATTAAAAAAAGTCTACAACACAAACTAGCCTTAGGTTTCTTGTTAAGTTTTTGAATAATAATAAATTACACAATACCTAAAATAGAATTTTCGCTTTTGAAATAAAAACAATACATTGTAATGACTTCAATAGAATCAAAAACAAGCTTTCAGTGTGGATTTGGATGATTCTCAAGAGCAACTTTATTTAAGTAATTCTGCAAGACTTACTGTCCATCTTTTCTTATTATGTTCTGTGTCGGATAATAAAACCAGCAACATTGTGAATGATTAAGTAGTCCGTTCTAGTAAACAATTTTAGCATGATGAAACCCTTATATACATGTAACTAACTCTCGGGCGAAAACCAGGATTTTTGCTTAATCTCGTGCTCCGGAAGAGTAGGAACGAGAAAAGGACTGTGGTTTGAGCCATGGCAGTTTAAGTGGGCAGTAAAAGTTTCAACCTGAGCAACAAGGAAAATTTACAACCTCCTGCTCCTCCTAGGAAAGAACAAGAAAAAAGGCACTCTGCTTGCTGCCTGTACTATGGCGCACAAATGAAACGATTACGGCTCACAGCAAAAAGTTCTGAACTATTTAACCATTGTACAACCCTTTAATTGATTGTTTACGTTAAAAATCTTGTAAAACTACGCTATCCAGCTGTCATCCTTTAATAAATCATTCTTTAAATATTTACATCGATTTCTCTTACGGTGTACAAGTTGTATTCACACCAGGACGAAAACGAAAAACTTTTTAAACTTCTCAGCAAGAAGGCTGGACATCGCATCGGAATAAATGGGAAAATAGATAGATGAAACCTTCCACTAGTTGGCACAATGATCCTAACCATTATTGCCCTGGCTTTATTTGTCGGTAGAGCAACAGCCCAGGATGGACCGAATAAATGTTCCAGTGCAGTGATTATAAGCATGATGATGATAGCGAATGAAGAAGGATCTAATTAAGCTTTTCTCCACTTGTGTGTGAGTAGTTTTAGAGAGGGCCCTCTGTGGTTTCGATTTGAGTACTTTTTCATTCGTGTTTCTCAGGAAGCTTGAGGTTATGATTTTTTGCGAAACTTCAGTTTACGATACTATAATTTTCATAACATTACCAGTTTTAAAATACAAATTGATTACTGTAATGTTCGTAAAACAAGTGAAGCCACATATATTAAATTTCAAGAAGGATGGAAAAAGTCTGCCTAGAAGCACATGTCTCAGCAAGAAGTATCAAACAACCAAGATCTCCTTATTTTAGCTTTGCTGCACTGCAGCAAGCTTAAAATAAGACTACTAGAAGCAACAGCCCAATATTTATTCAGAACTTGGAATGCTTTAAAAACGTGAGCTGGAGGCTGAAGTCAACCAGAGCCATTATTAGACTCCAGGCCGTTCCAAAAACTAATTAGTAGTGGACTGTGATCAAAAGTATGAAAACGCAAATACGGTCTCTTCATGTGAGAAGTGGATGATATATGTGTCAATGGGAAAAAAGGCCAAAAAATCAAGAACGTGTTTGCAAAAATAAGAAATGTATCTAAAAGTAGTTATAAACATTCAAAATTTGAAATTAAACTTAAGACCATTCACAAATGTTCAAAGCAATGTATTTTATTACCGCCTAACACAATAAAATATCAATTCAACTAACAAATTAATCAGATTGCTGATTTCGGTAAAACGATCATATTTTAGCCTTTATACCGCCCATCAAATTCTGCACAGTGGTTTGTGTGAACATCCTGGACGCGGCCGAGCAGTTTTTCTTGTAGTCTGACATGTTTTGGGTCACTGCACCTGGCTTTTTGAGGTTCCGCTTGACGATTGCCCAGAAGCGTTCGATCGGTCGTAGTTTTGGACAGTTTGTCGGGTTGATATTGTTATCAGAAACCACTGTAGAGTTGATCTGGCATAATGGGCAGCGGCCAAATCCAGCCAGAAGAGAGGAGAAATCCCATGCTTCCGATATAGTGGAAGCAAACTTGTCTGCAGGCACTCTTTGCGGTAAATCCGTCGCAATAGTCGTATCTTCAATTGGAACACTTTCCCCAACCGATTTGGTGTAGAATTGAGGTCCCGTCATTGTTCTCGTTTCGTCGTCCATCACACTGGGACGGATTGTCCAAAATACGCTTGTTGTTCGGGCCCTAATTTTGGTACGACACTTCTGCTGCGCAGATTGCTTTGGTATTTTTTGCTTCCTGTATGTCTTCAAATCATTTCTTTTCCTAATCCACTGGATCATCCCAATGCTGGTCCCGTATTTCTTGACCAAATCACGAGTAGAGGCTGAATTGTTCTCCAGAATATAATCGACGAGTTTTTGGTCCGGGATTGCTGGAACCGGGTGTTCGTCATGTTCTCGGCAGATCCTGCAGAATGCACTGCTCACCGTATTTTTCAGTCACCCGTTTTATACTTGCTGGATGCATTATGACCTTTTTGGCAATCTGATTATACGTGACATCCTTTTCAGTACCTGTGAGATCTAAGAAGTATTTTTTTCTATTAGGGTTCGAGACCCCTCCCTGCTCTGGAAGGGGGTGGGCTCTCATACAAATGAAATAGAAATTGAACCGATCAGCGTGAAAGTTTGTATGCAGAGGTTTTTGGGGCCAAGAAAGGTTCTTACGATTGTTCGAGACCTCTCTCCCCTATGGAAGGGGAGAGGGCTCTCATACAAATGAAACACAAATTTCTTCATAACTTGAGAACTAATCACGAAAATGGAATGTTTTTGGAGGCACATTTTTTTCTATGGTAGATCGAGACCCCTCCCTCCTCTGGAAGGAGATGAGCTCTCATACAAATGAAACAGAAATTGAACGGATCGGCGTGAAAATTTGTATGCACAGGTTTTTGGGGCCGGGGATGGTTCTTATGATGGTTCGAGACCCCTTTTCCCTCCAAAAAGGGAGGTACCGTACAAATAAAACACAAAATTTTGCACAACTCGAGAACTAATCAAGTAAATGGAACCAAATGTGGCATGCGGGGTTTTCGGAGGCAGATTTTTTTCTTTGGTGGTTTGAGGCTCATCTCCTCTCTGCAAGGGGGGGGGGATCCCTCATACAATTGAAACAAAAATGTCAACCAAACATGAGAATTATCCAGGCAACTACAGCACAAAATGTGTTTTTCACGAGGTAGAATCATGTTCTGGAAGGATTTGTGGCCCCCTAGCAGTCCAGCTCTTAATCGGTTGGATTATTCGATTTGGGTTTATGTTGAAGCACGAGCCTGCAAAACATCACACCCTACTATGAAAACCCTAAAGTCAACCATAACACGCACATGGCAGTCAATGTCGGAGGACTACGTCCAAAAGGTATGCTCTGACTTCCGGCGTCGGCTCGAGAATGTTATTAATAAAAATGGAGGACACATTGAATAAATTTGTTCAAAAGGACTTTATAAAGATAACTGCACTCGTAAATGTTGATATTATTGCTTGAATTAGTTGAAAATGGGATTTGAAAGAAATAGAACAAATTTTCGCATTGTTTTCTGCCGCACCCTGTAAAAATACACCTACGTTCTTTTGCAGAAAATAATTTCGGTTAGTTCTACTATGATAATACACTGGTATGTAAACATTGCAGTAGAAAATACTATGATCTGTCAAAATGTATGGTAGTTTTCACGAAAATGCAGTAGTTTATACGGAAGTTATTGTAGATTGCCATAGCAGTTTTACAAACTGGCGTAGTCTACCAAAATACTATAGTAGGAACTACCACCCCTTTTCTTGCTGTGTAGATGTTATTGAAAAAAGTAAAGAAATTTCATTCTAAGACCGGCAACGGGATTTATTTATGCAATGCAGCTCCGTAAACAAAAATAGAAACAAAACAAAATAAAAAAAATACTCCATAATGGAAGTCGCACATTAACAAACGAAAATATTTAATCAAAACTCATTCCAAAAAACAACCATAAACGCGCCAGTGCTATTAAATTGTCATTCATTTAGTTGCAAGCGTAGGAGCGCTCGCACCTGGTTCAGCTAGTAACTTATAAAGTAACTGAGCTGAAAACGATATTCCACTTGTAAAACGTTGGTTTATATAAGCTTAATAAGTCGATTGCTGTTCTGAAACACCAAAAAGTAAATCAACTTACTTTTTGAAAACGAAAACTTTCGATGGATATGGATATTATTTTGGTCTATAAGCACTATATTGGGTCTATTTGAGGATGCAACTTCGTACCATCATTTAGGTTTATTGTTAGTAACAATCTTCGTGACATTCATTTTAATTATTTCTTTAGGCACTAAATTTTCAGCTATATTTTCTACAGTCAACACATAATTTCACAAGAAATTAAATTAAATTGAATGGAAATTAAACTACTTAAAGACACTTGAATGATTTTCATGATGGATCATTGCATTTCGAAACATTTGAATTTCTACTAAATAGATATTCTATAACTTCTGTTTTGGTTTGGATAAGCAATTTTTAAAAACATATAAGCACATACTAATACATTTCCATTGAAATTTTTAGCAATACACTCATTCTTCTATGTAATGAATAAATCAGCCATTGTTGGGAACATATGAAAAAATGTGTCCCTAAATTTGAGTCAACTATGTTTTTGTGAAATCATTGTTTGTGTTTCTATGAGAACAATTCATTTATTACGCGTGATTATTTCCTGTACATCTAAAATGCGTTACGAGGCATATAGATTCGAGTTAGTCAAATTTAGGTCATTAGAAGATCAGGAAGGTAATCTGTCAGATTAACCAGTAAAATCATGATAGCTAAAAATGTATATCTATAAATTGATGAATAGCCAGCGTCGGTGGAGTAGTGGTAAGCGTGACTGCTACTTGGCACCCCAGTGAGTCTGGATTCAATCCCAGTCGACGTCGGTGGTTTTTCTGAGGCGAAAAAATCTGGTCACGTCTTCCTTCGGAAGGGAAGTAAAGCCGTTGGTCCCGGCTCATATATTCATGAGTCGATAGGAAGGGTCCAGGTGGTGGAGTCGTCTTCCTGGCGTCGGTGATTGCCACCATGTGAGGAAATAGGCCGACGGAAAAAAAATGGATAAATAAAGTCTTAACTGCTTCAGAATATATCGATTAACATGATTTCAACATGATTTAGCCGAGTGTTGCTGAATTTATGACATACATTGTATTTAATGCATAGGCCGAAGGAAGGAGCTATGCTGATGTTACATCCCGTTATTTACATAACATATCAAAAACATGGCGATGTTTGTATTCTGGTTTTTGAGTAATGTTTTTTCAAAAATGCTATGTTTTTAGAATTTGCTGACTATCCTACCACGCGTTTCCATTATTGAAAGTAACTTGCCAACAATGCGTGTTCATCAATCTAATTAATCAATCTACATATAACTTTAAAAAAATGTATGGACAAAATTCCAAATATGAGAACACGTGGTTTACCGGGTGCAGCTCTCAAAAAGCTAAATGAACTTGTAAAAATAACTTTAGATTGATGAGGATTCATGGTTGGCAAGTGACTTTGAATAATCGAAATACATCGCCAAGATTTTGATATGTTATGTAAAAAGGTTTAAACTTTCAAGAATATACATTAAAACGAGGGAGCTCTTTGGTCCCGAGAACATGAAAAACAATTATGATTCATGTTTTCATAATAAATATCGCAATTCAGGTGCTTTTTTTCGTATTTATTTCTATAGTATATGTGATTACCTTTTATTTGTGTATTTGGTTGATAGAATCAGCACACTTTTTTCTTAAAGTCACTTTTTTTCAGCACCACCCTAATGCAGAAATGATCATCCTAATGATGAAATAAGGAAAAAATGGTCTAATACTTTTCGATCAGGAACAAAACTACCAACTATTATGAAATTCTGAGAGATCGTATGTCTTTATTCTGTGGGATTGCTGTATATATTTATTGAGAATAATGTTAACTAACTTTGTTATCCTGCGTCAGGAAAATTATATTCTCGCTAAACCCACAACTGAATCGTATTCATTCCTGATCCATCTGGGGAGAATTATAATTTTGGAAACTCGTCGAATTAATTTCAACTGTTACCAATGAAAAACGATTGATTCTATTAATTTTTGAATGCATACTTTTAGGTATTGCCCAAATCGTTTAAACCGAACATGAAATATAGAGCATACCATGACCTGCAGCTCAAACACAGCCGAAGCTCTTCAGCCATGCTGTTGAATGCGGGGGCAGGTCCTACTATCAATCGCACTTCATACGAGCATCTGACAATGACCTATCGACTGTGCCGATTTCGAGCAGGACTTAATCCAGTACCTACAAAAGCATGTCCATCAGCCTATATGTACGGAGGCGAACTTAACTTCTTCTTCTTCTTCCTTCTCTATAACGTCCCAACTGGAACTTTGTGTTCTTTACGACACGAACTTTGGCCTTTATCCATAGTTACGTGTTGCCTCTTTTGCAGCCGAGAAGTTTCGCAATTCGGGGAAATTCTTTCGAACCCACCCGTTACGACATCATAACGCTTTTAGTGAAGCGGCAATGTGTTCTCAAGTTACGACTATAATGGAGCGAAATTTCCAAACACACAACACGAGGCCAACCGACATGCACACAAACGACCTACTGCTAAGCTGAACTATACAATTGCAATACCAAGTAGTGGCGGCTGCCGGCGATCAGCATGCCCATTCGCATACGGTATTGGACGATAGAGCTTGAAGGTAGTGCGTTGTCCGTTCCTATTGAATCGCCATACAATCTGCCGATAATAGTGCAATGATTTATACAACAAAAGCTCATCGAAGGGATTAATGCTGCAGCATTCATGGATAGGTAGGTACTTTCCTTTTGTTTCCAGGACCAATGGCTGCCGGCATATGCTCATAAGCAGGAGTGCCAGTCCATGCTGAAGAGTGACATTCCCAAAACGGCTCTCTAGCGATATTGACGTTTTAGAAAGGTTTAAAGATCATAACAGAATGAATGAATGAATGTCCTCAAAGCACCAGTAGCCGTGGAAAATCATTCGCTTAGCTTAGATATTGATTTGAAAGTTTTCTTATTTTAGGGAAATTTTTTAACTAACAGGATATTTTATTTAAAAAATCTTATATGCATCTGGTGACCATCTTTGTAGCCCATTGTTAATTAGAAAATCAAATCTTGTGCAGTCAGGAAATTTATTAGCCTTCTGTTAGATTCTTATAGGCTTATATATATATATATTCTTTGAGGCATATAACGTGTAAGCTTATTTGCCGACTCTCAACGTATTATTCTAGACCCACTTCCATGACCACTCTTACAGAGCTCACAATTCCCAATGGCATGTAGGGCCATGCCCAACACAATAGGCTTCTTTACCCAGGATGACGATAAAGATTTAAATTTACAGCTGCGTCTTTACCTATTTAATTTACAGAGGTAATTAAGTTTACTTATGATTTGAATTAATGCAGCAATTCCATAGATAAGAGATATATAATCTTTCAGAATTCCGTAATAATCAGTAATTTTATTCGTTATCGAAAAGTATTCGTTCCGTATTTTCAATTTCATCATAAGGGTGACCATGTCCGCGTTAAGGTGGTCGAAAAAAATACTTCTCAGAAAAAAGGAATTGGTTTCAAAAATTCATACCAGTGAAACACTCGGCTGATTTTATCAATGAAACGCGCAAATAAAAGGTAATTGAATATACTTTTAAAAAAAAAAAAAAAAAAAGGGAAACACTGTTAACAAAGCGAAAGAGTACTCTCAAAAAATTCCTACGTGAAATTTTTTGCACAAAATGCACCTAAATTGCGATAGCTATTTTGAAAACATAGGTTATTTGTTTTTTTATTGATTTCATGGTGTCGGGACTAAAGATCTCCTTGGCTTTTGTCTTTTTTCTTCATGGACCTTTTTACATTTTGAGCTGAATTTTTAAACAAAATGATATGTTTTTTGTAATTTGCTGACTATCCTACACACTAAAAAAGTATTATTAATTTTACACGAGACGTAATTTAGCTTTGTTAAAATTCGGAGAACGTAAACAAAGATTTCGTGTAACATTATGTCTCCTGAAACTGATACATACGGAAGTCGACAAAAGCTATTTATTTTCACATCACATTCAACTCATTCGTACGTGATAAAGGACGCTTGTATGTGTTGGTCTCAGGGCACCGAAATTTACCACACGTTTCCATTATTCAAAGTAACTTGCCAAACATGCGTCCCCACCAGCTAAATCTATTTTTATATGTTCATTTAGCTTCTTGAAAGCAAAGGGATGGTCAAAAAACCACGTGTTCTCATATTTGGGATTTTCAGTGTAAGCCTATTAAGCATTTCAATTGATTATCAGCAATGTTTAAGGAACAAAAGGCAACGTAAATATTAAGTATAATTTTTGTTTTTGACTGAGGATACATAAGGCAAAAAATGTTAGCTGTAGGTACAAGAGTTTGTATTTGGAAAATAGTATATACACGGCAGGTGGCCAAGGTTTTCTTACAGTCGAGTATTAGAACACGATACTGAAGAAGTCTGTACATTATTGACGAAATACGCGTATCTGTCAAGATTAGTAATAAAGTTAGTTGGAATTAAATAGAAATTACTATTCTTTCTTCTAATTTTCTAGTTAAAAGTTTGACTAATGATTGGTCCTCTGTTTTGAAGTTGTCAATTTATGATGCCTGAGAATTGCAAAACGAGGGCTCTTTCATGGTTATTAATGTTGTATAAGTAATTAACTTGAGTCTATTCTCTTACTGAAAAATCACTTCCATTATATGATGTATTTAACACTCAGAAAATCCCAGTATACAGGGTGTCTCACAATAGGTGTAAAAACAAAATGGGATTACAGAAAAAAAAACAAACAAAAAATAATTTTTTTTTTTTTTTTTGAAAAATATATTTTAAATAAAAACCATATTAATTCATGTAGAAGGAGATGTCTCGCTCATCGCCATGAGGCACCAAGAGTGGACAGCAATGTTTTTTGCTAGAATGAAAGATATGAAGAGAAAGTTGAAAGTTCCGTCAGTGTACGGTAGGCTAGAAATAGAACAGAGGTATTGAAAATTGAGTGAAAGGGCATGGTAAAGTAGTATTCGAACCACAGGCGCTTCATTTGCCTAACATCCCACTATGGGGTAGCTCGAGGAGCAGATCACCCTGCCACCTCGATTTCTAGCCTACCGTACACTGACGGAACTTTCAACTTTCTCTTCATATCTTTCATTCTAGCAAAAAACATTGCTGTCCACTCTTGGTGCCTCATGGCGATGAGCGAGACATCTCCTTCTACATCATAATCGTTACTCCACGCACGGAGAACACAAACATAACAATTAATGTATGCATATTAATTCAATTCGAATCTCTCGCCCTTTTCCTTGATTGCTTTGCGCAAACGCTTTGTAAACTCATCGCTGCAAGGCACGCACGATTTCCTGAGGAATTTGGTCCCAAATATCAACCAAATTTTTTTTGGATCGGTTTAAAGGAAGCCCTTTTGGGGGGGCTTTTTTGTGGAAGATTTTACCCCCAGGAAAGGGGGGGGGGGGGGGGGGGGCGGGGGGGGGGGGAAATGGGGGTGGGGGGGAAAGGGGGAAATTTTCCCCCCCCCCGCGGTTGTGTTTTTTTTGCGTTGGGCGGGGGGTGGGTGGAAACAATATAGTGTATTTCCATACAGCGTTGAAGCATGAGGAAGCAGATGGTTCTTCAAAACCTGCTCGATGTAATATTCAGTGTTGATTTTTACGTTAGATTCTATGAAAAGCAGAGGAAGTTTTGCTTTTCGTGAAACGGTGCCCCATGCCATGATTTTCGATACATTCTGATAGCGTTCTACAGCTAGTTTATCTCTTGGAATATTGACAAGACTTTTGCCATACACACGCTCATTTTGTTGATTATGACTGTCACCGTGCCGAACCAAAAGATGTCTGCTTCTTTGGACCCTGGCTTGCTTTTGACGCTCCGTCAACCCGTGAACCCGTTGTTTCTTGTACGGCTTGCATTCCAGATCATGTCTGAGGAGCCTGTTCATTGAGGCATGGGGCATTTGAAATTGTTTGCTCAATTTACGCCCAGATACGGCCGGACTACGTCTTATTCGCTCCCTCACACATTTGATCTTTTTCTTCGTTCTGGCAATTCGTCTGGCACCTCCTTTGTGTTGAATGTGGACATTTCCAGTTTCCTTGAATCGTTTCAAGGTACGAAAAACAAAACGCTTACTCACTCCGAACTGCTTAAGGCTATTGAATATCTGACACGGTCTAAGCTTTTGCAAATGTAATTGTAAATCTTGCTCCCGTATGGCTTCCATGGTAGCTGATAAATATAAACAAACGGAATCGCTTATTTATCTTCAGCGATAAGCTGTTAAAAGAATATACTCAAAACGGGTATAATCAGTTCCGCTGTTAAAATTACCCAGCTGAAATAAACCAAGACTGAAAAAAGATGACACCTACTGTGAGACACATTATAGTTATAACTAGTCTCTGTAAAATTAAGCAGGTTCATTATTTACATATTTGTGGATCGTCCATAAGCCAGGTGATATCTTTGGGAGGGAGTTGGCCAGAACATATGGTCCATATAAGTTTTAAAAAAAATGTATGGACAAAGAACCACAAAAGAATGGGGAGTTTGAAAATCTTAAGTATAAGAACACGTGGTTTGGCAAGTTAGTTTGAAGTTCGTTAGTTACTAATGAAAACGAGTGGTAGGATAATGTGATGTGATGTGATAGGAAGCCACCACCAGTACAGAACTTGCCATGGCGTACAGTTCCTCCTAATGGCAAGATTAAACTGTACATACCTGTAATCCAGTAATCCATACTCTGAAATGCAAAAGTAATTTGAAAAGCAAAGATGTCTCAAAGCGTGTTGAAATTATTAATTAAATGAGAATGGAAAATATGCCCTGCTCGAACACGATCTTCAGTTGCAGCCACTCACTTCCCTAATTCCAAGTTAACTTCATTGCCCAGGCTACGCCAACCAGCTTCTCTATGCTAAAATGCTGAAAAAATGTGTAGATAACTACATTAGAAAAACTAATTAATGTGATATAACCACAATGGAACTGACTCTTGGCTTCGGGTCTTGACAGAGAATCCCTACTGAGCCCTTGCGACACGTTCAGCACAAGGGTATATTAAATTAATTAAATTTATTAAAAATTAATATATAAAAAAGTTATTTAAATAAAAAAAATTTAAACTGTGCTTGAAAATTCTCATGTGAGCCTTAGAGAGATGACTACTGATATTAATATCTCATACAACTTCACTTATTTTTTAATGTAAAGAATGTGCACACCAAAAAGTAGTCAACGGGAAATTAGTGGTAATAAATGGAAAATATGAGAAAATCCAAAGTAAATCATTTATTTAAGACTTCATAAGAATACAAATATAAAACATATACAGTTAAGTCAATTTGACCTGTTATATCACCTGTCAATTTGACCTGTTTAACACCTTCCATCAGTTTTTGCACAGTGTCATCCGTCACCAATTTTGCAGCTTTCTGCCAGTTACGCCTGAAGCTTTTCTCATCAATTGCTACGCTATTCGTTTTGCGAAGATTCCTCTTGACCAGTGCCCAATACTTTTCGATCGGACGGAGTTCTGGCGAATTTGGCGGATTGCAATAATTTTGGACAATATTTACACCATTAGCAATGTACCAATCCTTAGCCAGTTTTCCATAGTGGGAAGATGCCAGGTCAGGCCAGAACAGCACCGAACCGTTGTGTTCCCGAATGAACGGCAACAGTCGTTTATTCAGACACTCTTTTACGTAAATTTGTCCATTTAGAGTGCCAGTCGTGATGAAGATGTCGCTTCTGAGACCGCATCCACATATTGCCTGCCATACGAGGTATTTTTTTGGGAACTTCGACAATTTTTTTTGCTTAAAACGATCAGCAACATTTCCTCTTTGCAACGAAGTATAAAACTGTAGTCCCGGTATCTGCTTAAAGTCAGCTTTGCAATATGTTTCGTCGTCCAATATTATGCAGTCGTATTCCTTCAGCATAGTGTCATATAATTTTCTCGATCGAGATTTTGCGCTCTTGTTCTGGCTGTCGTTACGATTTCGAGCAACACCTACTTTGAATGATTTCAAGCCTGCACTTTTCTTCATTTTCTGGACGAACGATGGAGACATTTTCACTTTTTTCGCCACATCACGAACGGAGATATTCGGTTTCTTCTTAAATTCTTTAATCACTTTCTTCCTCTCCGCGACGAAACGAGAATCATGGTTACCTCCGGAACCGACCTTTCTCTTTAAAGTTAAGCGCTGCTGAAAGTTTTTTAGCACTTTAGTAACCGTCGATTTTGCGATTTTTAATGACTTGGCAATATCGCCGTGCGACATATCTGGATTTTCCACTCTTTTGTGCAAAATTGCTTCGCGCACGCGTTCTTGATTCGACGCCATTTTACTGAATAAAGGTTACTGTAGCCAAACGACGTCTTCATCATAGCACACATACATTAATATTCATGTAGTAGTGATCGGATTAGCATTAGGGCATTTCCGACGACTACTTTTTGGTGTGCACATTCTTTACTTATTTTAAAAACCCTTTTGCAAGCGTATTACTAAAACGATTGTAATTGGAAAACTACACACTTGGAAATTATGAATTACATGAAGAGAAGACAATGTTAGCCTCCCACTACGAATTCAGGTTTTTTAAAGACTTTCACTGATTTTGATTTCTGTAAAATTGCGCTCTCATCGAATCGTTTGTGTGAAACTCTCGTCCATCGATTGAACTTCTTTTTGGTTCATTTTTTTAGGCCCGTCAACCTCTACCATTATTACGAACAGTTTTCAAGAATGCCTAAATGCGGTAGATGGAAGAAATTTGTTCAAACTAAAGCGTGCCCGTATTAATTTTTTCTAACTTTTTCAAGTCATTATTCCGAGTTAACGCACAATTTTCTATCAGTTAATGGTTTAGTTTCAGTGGAGACATACATCTTTGTAACAAATGTAGTATACTTTGAACTTACAGTCTTCAAAATGGCGTCGCGATAACAGGAAGAGCGAAATCTTATTTTGAACAAATGGCTAAAAAATCTAAAACGTTCTCAGAAAACTGTCGCGAATTTGGTCGATGTGTCTCAAAAAATAATCTCAAATGTTATCAACAAGTTTCTGCAGACTAAAACAGATCGAAGAAAGCCGACTAAGCTGCTGAAAAGGAGAACACGAATAAAACCACTCTAAAAAGATGTGCTGAAAAGGTACACAAGAAAGCCCAATATGGTGGTCAGAGATGTTGCTAAGAAAGTAGTTGCGGCTAAATCAACTGTACAGGATATCAAAGTAACATGTGGTCTGTAGCTGTAGCCATACATAGCTCAGAAGAAATCTCGTCGGGATGATAAAGGACTAGTAAAAGCGAAATTTCAGGCCCAAAACTGTATGATTCGGTGTTATCCAAACATATTGGCTGTATTGTGCTGGACGGAGAAACAAATGTCATAGCAGATTTTTCACAAATTCCTGGAATTAAGTTCTGCACCACCATAGATGGAGGAAACCCATAGCCCAAGTTTAAGGAAAAAACTACAAGGTGCAGCCCAAAGGGGTTGTGCGCAAAGGTGACGTAGGACTACGCAGCAATCTAATTCCCATACACTTTCCAGACACTTCAGGGCCATCCGCTAATTGATTTAAGTCAGTCCTGAAAAGGGCCAAGAAAATCTATTGTACACTCTTTAGAAAGCATTTGGTGGCTCTTAATTATGATACGGCCCCGGTTGTATTTTCCACGATGGTTGAGAGAGCCACTATCTTTAACGCGTAGAAGATAGTTATGGATCTGTTGGTTCGTTGGTTGTTCAACGTTCTTTGTCATTGACTGCGGGACGCGGCGTTTAAAGCAATGCCATGTTCAGCCGGGGCGCGGTAATGGAAATTTCAAACAGCACAAGAGAAAAATTCATCCAAACGAACTCTTCAGTTGGCAAATTGATTTGGTCGTCCTGAAAAGGACGGATTTAGTTGACAGGGGAGAAACAGTTCGCAATTGAACTTGGACTTTCTTTCTTGGTTCATCTTCTGTTCATTGCGGGTGGTTATCTGCAGGTGACGTGGGATGATTGATTTTTGTCTCGTTGTCACGGGCGGCATTTTCCCGCCAACTTGTAGGCTTCAGCAGCCATGTTTCACGCAGCGAGGTTGACGGGAGCATCGGCAACAACAAACAACACCACCCCCCCCCCCCCGGGGGGGAACCGCCCCCCCGCCCCCCCCCCGGAGATGGGCGAACGCTCACGAGCCACTTAATAGAACCGGCTCTTCAAAAAGAGTGAGCGAGCCACAGCTCTATAAAATTGAACCGCGGCTCTCAAATGAACGTGGCGTTCAAAATTGAACGGCGGCTCACTACGAACGATTTTGAACCATGAACGGCTCAAGCAAAAAGAGCCGCTAGCGCTGTCACATTTCTGAGCTTTGCCTGTTGTTCGTTCATTTTGCTCTTTTTCTCTCCTGGCTATTATGCTTTTTGACGTTTAATCACCTCACCCTTTCTGGCACATGCAGAGGAATGATGGTTTGTTTTCCTCCAAAAGATTTTCCTTCTTACTTGCACTCCTTTGATCTAAATGGCGCTTTAGTGTGCGTGCATTCAAGGTCAATAAGCCTAACAGGCATGTTTTTTACTTATGCTTGTTCCCTCTCATCAGCTGAATGAATCAACGTTGTGGATCGGGATGCTCCCTTTGTTAAAGCCCTACAGTTAAAGTATGAACGAATCTCACCACAAAACTTGATTGTTGTCGTTCCAACAGAGCAATAAATTATTCAGTGCGTTTTGGCGGTTCGTTTGGAACAGCTTTGGACAGTCGGCCATACTTTTACTTGGGAGCTTGATCAATGCCAATGGTTGAATTAAATCACTTTTCTTTTGTTTCTAGGCTTTTTTCTCTAGCATATTGGGATGGATGGGTTAATTGATATCCCAGTATCTCTCGCTCGCACTTATTCTACCCAGTTGGTGCAATTTTGTGCGACAAACTCGAGATAAACCCTAGGAGCGTCGCACTTTAAGGTCATACCATGTAATAACATGAAAACTCGAATATAACTACAATGGTGATAGAATCAAGTACCCAGGATCAAACTGTTCGGATACTCCCAAGGAAGTGTAAGAAGGGTTAGAGCTCACCGTAGGTGGATCAATTTTTTTAAGAGCCATTGAGCCGCTCAATTGAGCCGGTTCATTCAAATGAACACATGGCTCTGAGCCGCTCATTCAAATGAACCGTTTTGCCCATCTCTACCCTCCAGGGGGGGTGTTGGCGCCCACCTCGATCCCACCCCCACCGCCCGCCCCCCCCCCCGAGGAAAAAAAAAATAAATCGGGGGGGGGCCCTGTTTTTTTTTTTTTATCTGGGGGGGGGGGGGGGGTTCTTTTTTTTATATGTGGTGTGTGGGGGGGGAGGATTGTGTGTTTTTTTTTTTTTTTTTAAAAAAAATATTTAATATAATAAATCATTTTTTTTTTGTTTTTTTTTTTTTTTTTGTTTAATAAAAAAAAAAAATTAATTATAATTATAAAAAAAAAAAATATATATATCATTAATTTAATAATTTTTTGAAATTGGTTTGTTGTTTTTTTTTTTTTTTTTTTTTAAATTTTTTTTTTTTTTTTTTTTTCTCTCTATTTTTGTTATTTTGATGTTGTTCGCATGTGTAGGCAAAAAGAAGGCGTTGTATGAGAAAAAAAGGATAAAATTTTTTTTGGGGGATTCATTTTATGATGAAAAAATGAACCATTTCTCACAAATGGAAATATAAACAGTGATATTCACATCCAAGCATGTCCAAAAAACCTCCTGTCACCTTTTTTGAGACGATATTCTCAAGCAATACTGTTTTGGTCAGATTTGGCGTCTTGCCACTACTCAACAGCGACTAAGAAATGGTAACGAGGATTATTAGATCATTGTGGTACCGCGTGACATAAATCCTCTAGACTGTCCAGAGCTTCAAACAATCGAGCGATTTCGGAAAATTGTGAAAGCTGATCGCGGAATATGGAAGGAGAATCACAATCAGTTCACGAGTTCCAAACATTAATGTTAAGAGTTAAATCAAAAGTAAGTAAGCTTGGACTTGAAGGTGAAATTTAAATGTTTGAGAGCGGAGATGTTAAGGAATGTATTTGAGGAAATTAAAGGTTGAGAAATAAGTGTGTTAATATTAATTTTGGGCTCATAATATACATCGAATGATAGAGAATTTATACGGACATGCTTTATTTATATTAATGTAATTGATTTTTAACCTCTCTGAATGTAGACTATGATGGCAAAGTTAAACGCAGTGGTACTAGTTTTGTAATGTGTTAACTATTTAAAATTAAATTAAAAATGAAAATAATTCTATCGTAATCACCAATAACATCACAAGTGTTTTATTGCTTTCTCCATACTAAGCATTGTTTGCAAATCTGATTTCCGAGTCTTAGCTCCCACAAAATTTATCTGTAAACCGGAATTATTCTGCGGTTTTGACGAAACTAAATGTCATTCGACCAATCGTCATAGATTTCAAATTAACTTAACTAAGGACATCAATTATAATGGAAATGAATGGAGACTGTGATAGCATAGATCTTAAAGATATTATAATTGTGGTACATTTTTTAAATCAGCTGCATGAAATTGATGAGAGGTTCAGATCAAAAATAAATCGCCCACACCAAGCTGCTGCGATTCACGTTTGCTCAGCTTGGCTTATTTTCATGTGCTTCTGAACATCAATTTTCAAGTCAAAGTTAACTCTATGAGATTCTCTTTCTAGCTAAATTTATATCGCCTACTGTCCACTGATAACTTCAAAAGCATACCAGGGCAGGAATCAACAAAACATACATTTGCCATTTTTATGTTATAACAACTATAATGCCACCCCAGCGGTCACAAATCTATATGACGATCACAAATCATTGCTATAAAAAACACTCCTTTACTATATTTCCGAACCAATCGAGAGCACATACATTTAATCGGCACATTAAATTTGATGATCGATTAGCTTGCTGGAACTTCAAATGCACACCCCGCAGGGCGTCCGTTATCGAGCACAGTTTCCACAGCGTGATGCGTATTATCCCTGTAATTTATGGATCAAAGGTACCATTATGTACATCTGCTAAATCTAACACCTGCTTACCCCTCACTTAAATCCATTTCTACCTACCACTGCAGTCCGTATTCGGTTGATTGAGCCATCAAAATCCGCGTCACTGTAGTTGCGGCCAGTCGCTATCAAAGGAAGCCCTGCTTGGTCAGCGGTAATTGTATACCATAGGATCATTGTCATCATTATCATTAACGGCTATTATCACGTTTAATTTAATTCCTATGCTGATAATAATGCCGTTTGTGCAGCAGTGTACACATTGTTGTGCTATGTATTTCGATCTGGAAAGGTTTAAATCATATTGACCCATGATTCAACTTTTTTTTGTTTCCACTTGAACTCTTGAAAAACAACACTTAAAGACGATAGCATTTACAAATGAGATAGTAGGATGAACTGACTCTTCGTGAAAATCAAATGGAGAGTCGAGATTAAGCGAATCGAACATTGTCACCTCACTCTATTCTACGAGTTGGCTCGAACCACAGGGCGCGTAGTATAAGTACCTACAACTAATTTGTATGTTGTGTGATAACGTGTGATACGCTATTCCCTAAAAAGTTGTAAACATTTCCAACCCAAACGATCTTGTCGCCTGAAGAGGACGGTCGCCGATTTGGAAAAAAACCATGACCATCGAAGGCCTCATGACTTAAAACACTTTAGATGTCAACATTATTGTAGACACACATTTCAAGAGCATAAAAGCATACAGGATTAATTAAATATTCCTTTGTACTTCGTTCACTTTACTCGGAGCGTTGCACACACTAAAAAACTACAAATACCATCCTTTTTACGTTTCATTGCAGCTACGGAGTCTCTCTTAATTTTAAAAGCTATTATTAAATTATTATTTATCGCTGTTGGTATTCAACATCAAAACAAACACCATAAAATAAGAGATACACGCACCAGCCGAAGTCCCCATTGCCATCATCGCGGATAGTGACACCTATTTAATATTCATAACACATAAATCAAATAAAAACAACCAGCTAAAGGGGAGCAGATTCCACCGGGCAGGAAAAGAAAAATACAAACAAAATACCAACCCGAAAAAAAAATGCACGCCGACAGCCTGATGCGTTACCCAATTTCTGCATGACTTCCACGAGATCGACCCCAATGAACAATGGTTTGCTCTTTTGTGGCATATTTGTGTCATGGCTTAAAAACCCACCCTTTACTTTGTGGATCCCGACCCGGCTACTCCCACTTTGATTGGATCCTGCTTTGCCGTGAATGTCCAGCATTTTTAATTCCAAAATAAACAAGCGATGGCTCGATGAAGCTGCACGATGATGGCCTCCGTTGGCCGTATGGGTGCTGGAATTAATATTAATTAAATTGCATTCTCGTTATTAACCTGATTTTACCGCTTGTGTGTGTTGGAAACTGTAGATTGGAGGATTTCGTTGAATTAATGGCTCTATCGTTCCCGGTTCCGGAACAACATGCCTACAAACCGCATGCTAATAAACCGATGATTTAACAGAGGAATGGTTAATTTATGGCGTATACTAATAATTTATTCAGTTTTAAGTTCTAATAAACATTACGGTAACGTTTGTGATAAAAAAAAATAAAACAGTTTTTCACCAATGTAAGGGATTATTCCGCTGTCATCGGTTTAAATTCTGAAATGTTATTTCAAGCATTTGTATGTCTGCTGCTTGTAAAAAACTCTATAAAAAGTAGATCACTTATGTAATACTATTAACGTTTGCATTTTAAAAAAATGGACAAAAATTGCCGATTTTTCATGAGGTTACCTTCACCCGCACTGACGCACTATTAGACAACAATCAGAGCATCGAAAGAAAGCCCGGTTCCGGTGGGCCGACGATCCTGAGCGACAAGAAGCTCCAAAGGATGCTGAAGAGGAAGACCGAGGGAAAAGTGGCTACATCGCTGCGTGCGCTTGGCCGGGAGGTCGGTTCAACCGGCCAAACAGTAAAAAAGTACCTGGCGAACATGAACATATATGTCAGGAAGCGGAAGTCACGTCCACTGGTTTCGGAGCTGAAGGCAATGACGCAGCGGCAGCGGAATGAATAAGATGGTCAACTCGATTTTCCCGGCGAATCACGACGTGGCGGTGGTGATGGACGACGAGACGTATCTCACTCTGGATGGCAACGACTTAGGCCATTTCGTATTTTACTTCCTCCACGAAAGAAGTGAGCTCCGAGGTGAAGTTCATTTCACACACCAAGTTCCCCAAGAAGGTGCTGCTGTGGCTGACAATCAGCGAGAAGGGGATGTCAAAGCCGCTCTTCTTTCGCTCCGGACTGGTCGTGAGCAGGGAAATTTATAGTACGAAATGCCTGCCGGAGGTTGCGTCGTTCATCAAGAAATACCATAAGGGTGAAGACGCGGTGTTTTGGCCGGATCTGGCGTCGGCCCACTACTCGAAGCGATGATGATGATGGTCCCGCCACTTACCCCTACAAAGGTTTGAGCTAGACGATTAATCTATTAGATAATTTATTTAAAAAAAACAATTGAACCAGTTATGCAAAACAAAAAACGAACTGATTTCATCTACAGATGTAAAGTTCTTCCAAAACTGTTCATTTGCTTTACAGCGATATAATTGTGAAAAGCTCTTGATGTCAACCACAAATGTTCGCAAGTATTCCCAGCGATCAGGAAATCCTATAACAATTCAGATCACAGAATCCCGTATAAGGACATTATCAAAAGACAAGCCAATATCCGATCCTGCCCGCTACAGAGTCAATGGGGTTCCAATGGAACCGCCAGCATAGTTTGGGCTGACCAAGGATATCCCCCATCAGGGAAATCGAGAAAATTTCAAAACCGAAAAAATCCTGGACCGACCCTAGTAAAACTTTTACTTTCAACCACGACAGAATTGACAAGGAATTCCCCGACAATCAGCCAGACAACCCACTACTATTTCATGGCATCTCCTCAAGCATCAAAGGCCATTTTTTTTATAAATTCAAAAAGAAGTCCTTTATACCTGTATATCGCGCGCGAGGCTCAAACTTTTGTAGACTACACAAAAAATAAAAACTACTTTAAATTAAAATAACAAATAAAAACTTAAATTCATCATCATCATCGAGGCGAAAAGTATAGTTTGTTTGTGCCCCATGACAAATATAAAACATTTAACAATAAACCATCCAAAATATCCGTTGAAATAACATCGTCAAGATACAAAATTAGTCAAGAGTAAAAAGTTAACAGAGTAGCTGTTCAAAAGGCAGCTTTGATGTGTGAAATACATTGTCTCTTAAAATTTGTTAGTGTTGCTGCACGTTTGATGTGTATAGGCATCGAATTGAAAACATTTATACCTTTAAAAAACAACGAATTTTGTGAAGCTCCGTACAAAAAATATGGTGTTCTAACATCATCCGCGTTTCTAGTGTTATATCTATGAATATCACTTCCTCTTTCAATTCGATTACACAAATATCGAGGCAGCAAACCGTTAATTACTTTAAAAATGAACACCATTGTCAAATACACAACTCTCTGCTTCACCGATAGCCACTGTAGGGCATCTAACAAAAAAGAGGAGGAAGTGAACCTATTGCATCGCAAGATCAAACGCATTATCTTATTTTGCAAACGCTGTAATCTCGATATTTGTGTTTGATTAGCTAAAAACAAAATGGAAGGGCAAAATTCAATGAGAGATGATAGATTTGTACAATCGTATTTTACTAGCAATAGTTAAATCATTTTTCAATCGGCAGAGAATACCGTACTTCTTGGCTATTTTCTTGATGACATCGTCAATGTGACAGTCAAATTTTAATATATCATCAATAATCACGCCAAGATATTTAATCTCACGAACGCGATCAATTGTCTCATCATCAATTTTAACAGAGACGTCTTCGATAACTCGATTCCGCGAAATTACCATGGGGATTAAAATCAACCGTATTTGCAGTGGAAAGCAACGGATAACGGATTTCTAGCAGTCAACCCCTCAATCTGTTCCTTCAAACTCCAGTTGTGCGTTAGTTGACGGTCTTTCCTTCCATTGCTTGACTCAGCTTAACGGAGTACCGAACAAAAATTCACGATTTTTGGATCTCGTCCTTGGAAACGATGCAGGTAGCAATGCATGTAAAGTTGCAGAAGCTATTGAACCGCTTATCTCCCTTGACGCCGACCATCCAGCTTTAAACGTGGTGGTTTACGCCGATGGTTCGCAGATGTACGTGCTAATCATGCCGATTTTTGGCAACCTATCGATGATTTCGATTGCATTGACGACGCTGTGATCTATTCAGCGCCATGGTTCGCGATATAATTGCTGAACATGTCCCTTTGTGTCGCCCGAAGCCAAAGCATCTATGGTCCAATAGCCATTTGCGTCAACTCAAACGTGTCAGAGGAAAAACATTGCGACATCACTACCGAAGTCGCTCACAGTTTAGTAAGCAACAGTTCAACCGTGCTAGCAATGCCTACCGTGTTTACAACCGTTCCCTATATCGTCGATACGTTATTCGTAAGCAGTCATCTCTTCGTAGAAACCCTAGAGGATTTTGGTAGTTTGTGAATTCCAAGCGCAAAGAAGTTGATTTGCCTATATCAGTCCATCTCGGCGAACAACTTGCTAGCTCTGAGCTGGTTAAATGTCAGCTATTTGATAAGCATTTTAAAAGTACGTTTCAATGACATCCCTGCCACTTCCGTTCAAATAGCATCCGTGACTCTATACACTCCGAAGAAATGCTTTTGATTTTCATGCATGTATAACTGACGAACACGCCGTCCTGTCGGCCCTCAGAAAGCTGAAAATTTCCTATACTGCTGGTCCGGATGGGATTCTGTCGTCCATTCTAAAAAAAAACTGCTCCAATTCGCTTGCTATACCATTGGCTAAACTGTTCTCACGGTCACTTGACGACAGTACGTTACCTAAAGGGTGTCCACGATGAAATTGCCACACTATGAAATTGCTCTAACTTTTTAACCGTTGGGTAGAATTTAATGAAAATTTGGGTGGATTTAGTTCATAGTGCATTATTTACAAATTTGGGTGGATTTAGTTCATAGTGCATTATTTACATCCTGCAAGTTTTAAACTCCTGTGATCAAATCGCGGAAATGAAGTCGAAAGAACAGCTCGTGCGTGATAAAATCTTGCGCATTCATCACGAGAACAAGGATCTCTCGCATCGTTCCAACGCTAAAACGTTGGGAATCGCGAATTCCACGGTGTCGCGAGTGATTAAGCGGTTCGAGGAACGGTTGACCACCGATCGGAAGCCCAGAAGTGAAGGAAAAAGTATTTCGTACAACACCAAAAATCACAACCGCGTAGTTGGGGCCTTCAACCGAAATCCGAACGCCTCCGTTCGGGATGTGGCTAAGAAGCTGCACCTAAGCCGAAGTTTTGTCCAGAAGGCCAAAACTAAGTCTGGGCTTCGAACGTTCAAGGTACAAAAGGCCCCTAATCGCGACGAGAAGCAGAACAAGTCCGCCAAAACCCGTGCCAGGAAGTTGTACCTCAACATGCTGACGAAAGTTGAATGCTGCATCATGGACGACGAAACATATATGAAGGCCGACTTCAAACAGATCCCCGGCAACCTGTTTTTCACGGCCAAGGATAAGTTCAGCGTTCCGGAGCATGTCCGCACTCAGAAGATGTCCAAATTTGCGAAGAAATTCCTGGTTTGGCAAGCCATCTGCACGTGCGGGAAGCGGAGTGCACCTTTCGTGACCCAGAACACGATGAACGGACAGGTGTACATAAAAGAGTGCCTCCAGAAGCGGCTGTTTCCTCTCCTGAAGGCCCACAACGTCCCAACAATCTTCTGGCCGGATTTGGCCTCATGCCACCACTCCAAGGACGTGCTGAAGTGGTATGCGGACAATAAGGTCAATTTCGTGCCGACAAGTACTGGGCGATTATGAAGCAGCACCTTCTTAAACGACCTAAGGTAGTGAAGCCAGTCGAGGAACTGAAGAAAGTATGGGTTTACATGCAAAAAACGGTTGATTCACAGGTTGTGCAGAATCTTATGGCCGGGGTTAAGGCCAAAGTGCGGGCATTTGCGTATGGACTGTAAATAAAATACGAGTAAAATGGTAAAATGAAGTTTAATAGTTATTTCTCAATCCCTAAAAATTTGATGGCAATCGGATGAAAACTCGAATTTTGCGAATCAATTTTGTGTGTGGCAATTTCATCGTGGACACCCTTTATACTAAGTTACCCTATACTTTCTCACATGTTTCCTGTCTAGAAAAACGGTGATAAACGTAATGTACAAATTAAATGTAATGTAATGTACTACAGAGGGATCACATCTCGATGTTCGTGATTTAAGGTGTTTGAAATCATCATAAACGATGCTTTATTCAATTCCTGCAAAACACACATTTCAACGGCTCAGCACGGTCAGAATCGATCTGTAGCTACGAATTTAACCGAGTTACTGGTGGTAAAATCGATACTGTTTATAAAGATTTGGAAACAGCATCGCCTGCTCTGCGTGAAAATCAGATCATCGCTCTCGGAAAGTTTCACCAATTCCTCCGGTGTTCCACAAGGCAGCAAACTCGGACCCCTGATGTTTACGCTGTTCATTAATGAACTCTCTCATCTTCTACCTGCAGGGTGTAGATTATTTTATGCGGATGACGTAAAAATGTTCATTACCATCAACTGTTTTGAGGACTATGAAAACCTGCAATCACGTGTAGATGATATGGCGACGTGGTGCTCTTTAAATTTCCTGACACTTTGCATCAATAAATGCATGGTTATTTCATTCCACCGAAAGCGCAAGCCGATTAAATTCGATTATCGTATTTCCGATAATGTTCTTCAACGAGTAAGGCAGGTCAAGGACTTAGCAGTGACTCTCGATCAAGACATAACGTTCAGGCCACACTATCATGATGTAATAGCGAAGGCAAACCGGCAATTTGGATTTATTATCAAAATATCTGAAGACTTCCGGGACCTTTGTGTCTGAAATCACTGCACTGTTTGTTTGTGCCCTCAGTACTGGAGAATAGTGTCGTTGTCTAGAGTCCTTATCAACGCTGTTGGATTGCGAGGCTGGAGTCTGTTCAGCGTAGGTTTGTTCGTTACGCACTACGCCACCTACCATGGCGGGACGCAGCAAACCTTCCTGCCTACGAAGATCGGTGTCGGTTGCTTGGAATCGATACGTTAGAACGAAGGAGGCGTGGAGCTGTTTTTGCGGCTAAGGTGATCAGCGGTGAAATTGACTCTCCGAAACTTCTCAATCAATTGAGCTTCTATGCCCCGGAACGAGCGATACGACAACGAAACTTTTTGCACCTTGTACCTCGTAATCATCTTTATGGTATGAACGAACCCCTGCGTGCTGCTACCGATGCGTTTAATAGTGTTTATTCCTTGTTTGATTTTGATATGCCATTGACTATCTTTATTTTTTTAAAGAAGTTCATTTATTTGTACAGGCTCAATTGAATCAACTTTACAGAGCCAAATTTTTCATTTTTATATACCGGTACATTGGGTTGTCTACCTCGAGGGAATCATAAAGCTCAGATCTGACTCCACGATGCTCAGCACATGACCAAATTTCGTGATCTGCGTCCTGGTAACCTTGTCCATTTTCACAGAGATTGCTGTCTCCCAGCCCTACACGGAACAAATGAGCGTTTAAAGAATAATGATTGGACATGAGGCGAGACATCACACGAATGAAATCTCGACCTACATCCAACCTACATCCCCTTGAAGCAAAATTTTTTCGACAACTTTGGAAAAAAATTCATTGAAGGCGATTTGTCGATCATAAATATCGCCTTCCATAGCGCCCAGCTTTGCCCACGAGTCCGCTCTCTCGTTGCCCAGAATCGAACAATAAGAAGGGAACCATACAGAGGAGATCATAAAATAACACGAAGATAAAGCACTTAGATGCTCCTGTATTTTCATTAGAAAATACGAGGAGTGCTTTACCGGCCTCAAGGAGCGAATAGCCTCTATAGAACTGAGACTATCCGTGAAAATGAATTACTGATCCGGTGTAAGTGAGGCAACAATTTCTAGCGTAAAGCGCTAATTCAGCAACATATACGGAACAAGGAGCTTGAAGTTTTCGTGTGGCGCTATAAATTTCATTGTATAAACCAAAGCCGGCGGAATACTCTATTAATTACCCGTCAGTGAAGAACAATTTTGAGGAATCAACTTGCCGAAACTTTGCAGCAAATATCACCGGAGCAATCATAGGACGATGATGTTCTGAGATTCCATGAAGCTCCTGCTTCATGGATAAATCAAACTGTATCGAATTGCCGAGGGCGGAGAAGCAACCACGATTGGGAATATTCGGCTAAGGGCTGACATGCTGTGTTATGTACAAATGGTACAAAGTCATGAAGCAGATTTGAGGATTCAACTCAAGAAGCTTCTCGAAGTTTTCGATTACCTGGATGTTTATTACTTCACACCTGGTGAGAGGCCGGGGAGACAATTCTGAAAACCGATCCGAGAGTAGCAACATACCAGCCAGCACTGAACAATTCAGTTTTCTCCGTAGAGAATTCGATACCTAGCACAAAAGCCTAAGTAGACAAATTGTCTAAGGTATCCTGTAAGGGTCCTTGCCAATCTACCAACAGACAGACACTACGCCGTCATCTGCAAGTTGTCTCAACGTACAGTTGTCACTTAGACAACCGTCAATGTCTTTGACATAAAAATTATACAAAAGGGGGCTTAAACATGAGCACTGGGGGAGACCCATGTAGCTAAATCGTGAAGCTGTAGAGGTTCCATGAGAGAAGCTCATATGTTTCTCTGACAGCAAATTGTACAAAAAGTTATTCATGAATGGTGAAAAGCCAAAAGCGTGGAGTTTATCTGAAAGAACTTCAACAGATACTGAGTCAAAAGCTCCCTTGATATCCAAGAATACAGAAGCCATTTGCTGTTTTCTAGCAAAATTTAACTGAATATGGAGCTAACTGAACGGATGGATGCTTGACGCTGCTGGTGTGCGTGATCGCGCAAAGATGCCGGGCGAAATGGCTTAGCTTGTCGATTGACCATTGTGATAATCAGCGCCTAATTATCACACTATTGCGCTGCACTTCTTTTTCAGTAAAAAAAAACTCACTTCATAACTGCGGCGAGAACAACCAAGAGAAAAAACTGAATTTAACCAAAACCGAAATATGCGGAGCGCAGAGAAAACGAGCTTAACGGTTTGCTTGTGTTTAGGACAATGTCCACAGGCTACCTTTATAAGAAGACTATTTTAATGCTAGCGTTAACTGATTTATTCATTAAGACAAACATTTGTCAGATGAAATTTACAACAACAAATAAACACATAAAAAAACATGTTATTTTTGGGTGGTTCGAAGCATCGGCTCAGCTCTATCACACTCAATCGATTGCAAAGCTCGTACTGATTAGTAGCATAGCATAGATTACTTGCACATATCGTGGGGAAGTCCCCGATATAAACCTATATCCACTTTCATAAACGTTTTGCCAAACACGTGCAATGTCGTAGACGCAATTCTCTCTGCACACTTGGCCACGTCCTTACAACTGGTTGAAAAATAGACCATTCTCTACAGACCTAACACCGATTTCTTATATGTTTCCTTTAAAGGCAATGAACTTCTTATAACGTTAGCGTTGATAACTTTTTTAACGTAGGACTACGTTTCTCTTTTCTATACCGGGTGTCATTTCCAAATTTTGAAAAATGAGAGCGTTATGAAAAGTGAAAGGTTTTTGAACGCTAATAACTCTCGTTCAACTGAACATAATGACTTCATTCATACACCATTTGATCAGAAAAACCTGCATTGCATTGCATTGAAATTACAATTCAGTGCTATTAGTATAAGTAGTTCAATTTTATACTTAAAAATTACCTACTTTTGTTCCCATACAAAGCTCCGTATTAACAGGTTGAAAATATGTATTTCCCTGTCCGGGTCCTCTAAAACGGGTAACAAATGGTTCAAATTGTCTTCTTCTTTTTATTTCATTTTGTTTCATTCCATGATGAGTGCAGAAATAGCCATACCCCTCAGCTGCAAAATTATTTTGCTTTGTTACCAGTGCCTGATTTTATAACTGAGGCTCATCCCCTCTTTAGAATTTTGCTTCGTACTGTATTGTTGTGCCTCTCTTCATTCACGGCTATGCCACGGCGGCCAAAAACGGAGGGGTGGACCCGTAAACAAGGACACTCACGCGAAATCCACGGGAAATTAAGAATCCAACAATACGATCCAACAAATCAAATAAACCAATTCGCAATAGTTATTAAGCTTTCTACAGGATGGCTTGTTAAGAAGGGCGCGTCACTTTCACTGAAACTGTTGGAGTAGAACTCGCAGCATCACAATCGAATCGGTAGGATAAAAAGATTGACAATGCACATTCCCTCCTAGACTCAGGCAGTCAATCAAACCATCGTCCAGTTTCAGCTTGAATGATACCATGATGGTCACTCCCAACCCAGAATTTATTATATATATGGAAGATGTACCTATATTAATCTCATCACTTTGCAATTCATCCTACTTGAAATAAAACGATATAAAGGGTGTCCACGATGAAATTGCCACACACAAAATTGATTCGCAAAATTCGAGTTTTCATCCGATTGCCATCAAATTTTTAGGGATTGAGAAATAACTATTAAACTTCATTTTACCATTTTACTCGTATTTTATTTACAGTCCATACGCAAATGCCCGCACCTTGGCCTTAACCCCGGCCATAAGATTCTGCACAACCTGTGAATCAGCCGTTTTTTGCATGTAAAGCCATACTTTCTTCAGTTCCTCGACTGTCCTCACTACCTTAGGTCGTTTAAGAAGGTGCTGCTTCATAATCGCCCAGTACTTCTCGATGGGGTGGAGCTCCGGAGTGTTGGGAGGGTTGAACATTTTCGGCACGAAATTGACCTTATTGTCCGCATACCACTTCAGCACGTCCTTGGAGTAGTGGCATGAGGCCAAATCCGGCCAGAAGATTGTTGGGACGTTGTGGGCCTTCAGGAGAGGAAGCAGCCGCTTCTGGAGGCACTCTTTTATGTACACCTGTCCGTTCATCGTGTCCTGGGTCACGAAAGGTGCACTCCGCTTCCCGCACGTGCAGATGGCTTGCCAAACCAGGAATTTCTTCGCAAATTTGGACATCTTCTGAGTGCGGACATGCTCCGGAACGCTGAACTTATCCTTGGCCGTGAAAAACAGGTTGCCGGGGATCTGTTTGAAGTCGGCCCTCACATATGTTTCGTCGTCCATGATGCAGCATTCAACTTTCGTCAGCATGTTGAGGTACAACTTCCTGGCACGGGTTTTGGCGGACTTGTTCTGCTTCTCGTCGCGATTAGGGGCCTTTTGTACCTTGAACGTTCGAAGACCAGACTTAGTTTTGGCCTTCTGGACAAAACTTCGGCTTAGGTGCAGCTTCTTAGCCACATCCCGAACGGAGGCGTTCGGATTTCGGTTGAAGGCCCCAACTACGCGGTTGTGATTTTTGGTGTTGTACGGAATACTTTTTCCTTCACTTCTGGGCTTCCGATCGGTGGTCAACCGTTCCTCGAACCGCTTAATCACTCGCGACACCGTGGAATTCGCGATTCCCAACGTTTTAGCGATGGAACGATGCGAGAGATCCTTGTTCTCGTGATGAATGCGCAAGATTTTATCACGCACGAGCTGTTCTTTCGACTTCATTTCCGCGATTTGATCACAGGAGTTTAAAACTTGCAGGATGTAAATAATGCACTATGAACTAAATCCACCCAAATTTTCATTAAATTCTACCCAACGGTTAAAAAGTTAGAGCAATTTCATAGTGTGGCAATTTCATCGTGGACACCCTTTACACGTGACAGAATTAGTTAGTAATGTTTGTTGTAGTTATTTAACGTGAGCAAACATTATTAGAAAACGAAACCGATCCTTCAACTGCCCAATTGTTTGATTCATCGTAGGATGAATATAGGAATAATGAGATTAATATGGGGGCAGTTTCCCTATATAATGTAAATAATACGTCATACTAAAGTGCAGTATGAAGCAAAATTCATAAGAAGGGACGGGTCCAATGCAGAATTATAGAACTATATTTTTACCGTTTTAACCAACCATATGTGTAATGATACGTATAAAATAGATGATACCATTATTACTATAAACCAACGCGGTCCTACGAGAACCTTGCGGTTATAAGGAGTGTATCGAAAATAAGCTATCCACAAACTTTCTTTCAAATTATGTTGAAAACCGATATTTTATTCATACAAAAAAATGATCCTTTATTGTACGAGGTTAAACTTGAACATAATGAAGACCGGATGAAATTTAAGTTATTCCTTCACGAATTTTCGAACTTTGGATCGAATGCTCTTCATCAAGTTCCGGACAAGTGTTGCATCGCATTTTTTGGACGCTTGAGCCCAAATTTTTTGAACTCCTGCATGTTCCCAGCTACCTTACCAGTCTTCTTGAAGACCCTCTTCACGATTGCCCAGTAACGTTCGATGGGTCGAAGCTGAGGGCAATTTGGTGGATTGATATTTTTCTTAACGAAATCTATACCCTTTTCCGCTTCCAATTGAGAGTGGTTTTGGCATAGTGAGCCGACGCTAAATCCGGCCAAAACAGTGGAGGTGTACTATGCTTCTTATATAAAGGCAACAATCTCTTCTGGAGACACTCAGATCGATAGATTTCCGCATTTATAGTTCCGGTAGTGTAAAAAATGGTTGACTTCAAACCACAGGAACATATTGCTTGCCATACCAGTACCTTTCGACCGAATTTCTCCACTTGAATCGACCTGTCCGCATCGCTCACATCCTCCCCAACGACGGCAGTAAAGTATTGTGGACCTGGAAGGGTTTTTGAGTCCTCCTTTACATAGGTCTCATCGTCCATCAAAACGCATGCATCCGGACGCTGCAAAAGACGCGAATACAATTTCCAAGCCCTTGTTGCTGCTCGCTTCTTCTGTTCTGCACTTTGTTTCGAGATTTTCTGCTTCTTGTAGGTCGTCAGGTGGTTTCGCCTTTTGATACGCTGGATCATTCCGACACTCGTTCCTGCTTTTTTGGCCAAATCACGTATTGACATTGATTTGTTCTTCATGATTAGAGATACCACTTTCTGCTCCAGTTTCGGGTTGGAAGAACCGGGTTTTCTGCCTCTTCCTGGTAGCTCATCCAAAGAATAGTGTTCCCCAAACTTATTAATGATGGTTTTAACACTCGCATGATGAATTCCAAACCGCTTCGCCTATTTTCGCATAGTAATACCCTTCTCACTTAGCCATGTGTCCAGAACCTTAATTTTCACTTCCTTTTCAATACGCGACATTTTGAAAACGCAGAATTTGAACCGCACAAACAAGTAAACAAAAGAAAGCTGACAGTCAAACGCACAGCATGCAGTGTTCAGAGCATAAAAAACCATCACAAATATATGCGTACAACGCAAATGTATGTGGATAGCTTATATTCGATACACTCCTTATCCCTGGTATAACCCACCACTATTTTTTCTATGCACTCCTCATTTTGTTACAAATTTTTGAAAGCTCCAATGGGTTACACATTTTATGGTGAATAGAACCATATGGAACAAATATAAGGCGTTTTGGAAACTCTGTAAAGAGGTGAAATAATTTTCACCTTTCACATTTCAAATCGTTCTTATTGTGCTTGATAATTGTGGACTAATGAACGACAATCAATTATCGCAGTTTTATCGTCAGTATCGTTTCTTTCTATTTGGGGCTGTTGTTGGAAGACGTGATCGTGTCCGACAAGGCAAAAAAAAACAATGCGGTGAGTGCAAACAAGAGATCCACAATCTCGAGCCAATCTGTTTTGGATTCTGTGAGGCTTCTTTTCATATAAATCAACAGTGCTGTGGTTTGAATTCTCGCACCATCAAAGTGGCATTCGCATCAGGGAAGGCACTGTTTATTTGTCCTCCCTGTAGAACAGAATTGAACGACCGTTCCATTCGTGCTTATCTTGCAAACCCCAGGAATGAACCCGATGAAATGCCACCGCTGGCTGATGTTCCGAAACAAGTGCAAGAGTTGTTCACAGTGGTTGAAAAATTGAGCCACAAAATCGATAAGATTGCTGGTCAAACAACTCGATCACTACAGTCAATTCCCGTTTTTTTTTACCGTCAACCGACCGGATGTACCCACTCTTGCTATAAGCGGAACGAAGACAATCGATCTCAATGAGTTCCAACTTTCTGTGCCTGTACTTTGACTTTCCAAAATCTCAAGGAATTGGCGTTGGAACCATCGGCTTTTCCACTGCAATTCGTTTAAGAGAGTTCGCCGATTTAAAAAAAAAACGGAACAACGAAACAACTATAAACTTCTACTGCTGTGTATCCGGGACAATCTTCAACATGCACTGAGGAATACCCCTATTCGCCCGACCCATTCGAAGTCTGCGCTGATATTTATTCTCCTCATTATCCCGGTCATGCGGTCGGCGGTGATGTTGGGGGCTTCTGAACTCCAATCTCTGGTGAGCATTCCAGACATTATTTACTTTACTTTATACCTGATGCTCTGTCGACTTGCAGTTCCTTCACATCAACCAACCGTACTGTTATGGACACCGCTCCCACTAAGAATCTACGAATGTATTACCAAAATACCAGAGGACTTTCAACCAAATTGGACGATGTTTATCTTCCTACGCTTGACGGCGAATATGATGTTTATGGAGACCTGGCTCGATGGAAGGATCTACTCAGTTCAACTTTTCTGTGATACTTTCACCGTGTATAGAGTGGACAGCAGTATAGCTAATAGCTCTCGTATGCGTGGTGGTGGTGTTCTTGTTGCTGTCTCCAATGGGCTTGTTTCCCGTCAGATCGCTGTAGAACAGTTCAATGCTATTGAAACAGTTTGGGTTAAAGTGTGTTTCAAACGAAACATTTTCATCGGCGCCTCGTACATTCCTGGAATGTTTTGGATGGTCTTGATATTGAATCAGCTGTTGGCCGCACTGTTGATCAAACGGGATTTTAATCGTGCCAGCAACGATTATCGGCGCTATAACAAACTTCGCTACAAATATTATGTACATCTCACACTAAAAAATCTACGACGCCATCCGAAGAAATTTTGGTCGTTCGTGAATTCTAAGAGGAAGGAAACTGTACTCCCGCCAAATGTGTTTCTCGATAGTGACACTGCACTGACTACCAAGGAAAAATGCAGCTTTTATGTAAAATACTTTTCGAGGGTTTTTTCAAGCGATCCACCATCTCAAGCTGATATTGAAAGCGCCATGCAGGAAGTGCCCAATGACGTGGTTAATATGGATATATTTGCTGTAGACGTTCAGATGGTTTTTCGGCAATATGCAAGACCAAATCGTCTTTTTCTCCTGGACCTAGTGTTATTCCTTCTGCTGTCCTGTAAAAATGCTCCGACATTTTAGTTACTCCACTTTCTTTACTATCCAACTTATCACTCCAGCAGCAAAAATTTCCTATGCAGTGAAAGTGATCTACTATGTTCCCAGTTTTCGAGAAAGGACACAAAGTGATTTAAAAGTGATTTAAGTAATGACCGTGGCATTACTTAACTCGGTGTGGAGTCAAAAGTATTTGAGTCACTGATCAACAACAAATTGTTTGCTGCCTGCAAAATTTACATCAGCCCCTGCCAACATGGCTTCTATCCCGGCCGCTCTGTAGTAACGAATCTCGTCAGTTTTACGTCGTTTTGTATGGAGAACGTATGTCAGAAACTCCAAGTCGATGTTTTTTATACCGATCACAAATCTGCCTTCGATAAAGTTAACCATGACCTGCTATAACTATCAAAACTGGAGAAAATTGGTTGTTCCATTGCTTTCTGCACCTGGCTTCGATCTTACCTCGTGGAACGTCAAGTATCTGTCGGCCAGAAAATGTTCAGCAGTAACCAGAAGCTACAAGATCACGCTGATATCCACGAGGACAACCGCCACCACAAGTTTCAATTTTGCGTATTTTGAAACAATTACAACACGATTTATCCATGTTATATTTTTCTTTATCGTTGCTTTAGATTTAACAGAATCAAATTAAATGACAAACTATCTGGATCAAAGACCCGTTTGAATATTTTTTCCATTCTGGTTTCCCATTCGAGTTGCTTTGGATGAATCATGTTTCAAAATTCTACACAAATGGAACAACACCTATTCCTATTTCATGTTTTGACAAGGAACTACACAAAAATATATAACGGAAATGCTTTTGTCATACCAGATGCATTTTGGTACACTCATTCATACACTGGAGAAAATGTACTTGTTGCGGAAAACTTGACTTTTTTTTTTTGAAAATATATGTGACTTTCCCTGCATTGTTGGCTCTTTTGTTGGTACTATGAAGGTGAAAGTGAAGGTGAAAGCTTGGCAAAATGTAGTGGATTTCCTTAACAAGAAAAAAATATTTTTGAATTGATGTTTCTTTTTTAAATAACTCAAAGTTGTAACAAAAATCTTTCGCATGTTAAGTTTCACGACAAAATGTGCTAAATTTTTAGAGACAATTCATGGCCGTGGAAAGATGTTGTTACGAGAAGTTTTTGTAAAGATTGTAATCGAAAAAAATGCAACACTTTCTTTTGTGTTTAATTTGTTATTGTATGGGTAATAATTGATTAAATTTTGGGTAAAACTAGTGTTGCAGTGTAATGTTTACATGTGCAAAATGTCGTTACAATCTGTCAAGTGGTTATCGAGATGGCTTCCAAGCAGGAAGTGCTTCGACAAAACATTATGGGCGCGGTCGTGGAAAATCCAGGTCAGCCCCACAGGTGGATCGCGAAACAGTTAGGAATCGAAAATTCGACCGTGTTCCGTGTGGTAAAATCGTTCAAGGAGACCCAGACGACCCAGCGGCGAGCTGGCAGCGGAAGAAAAGCGATCGACCCCGCGAACGCAAGGAAGCGCCATCCGAACTATTCGATTCGGGACGTGGCCACGAAGGTCAATTCTTCCTTCTGGTTTGTTCAGCAAACGATGAAGCGGGCCTGACTTCATGTCTTCAAGGTAAGGAAGCCGCTTAACTAAACCGAGAAGCAGAATCCCGCGTCAAGAAGCTGTACCGCGAGTGGTTGGTGCAACCGAAATACATCGTAATGGACGACGAGACGTGTATTAAAGCGGACGCCAAGCAGATCCCCGGCCTGGAGTTTTTCATCGGCAAGTCCCGCCTGGATGTTCCGGAGAAGTTTCGGAAGAAGAAGGTCGACAAATTTTCCAAGAAGTACTTGGTGTGGCAGGCGATCTGTGGGTGTGGCAAATTCAGCAAGCCTTTCATAACGACCGGCAAAATCAACGGCCAAATCTATAAAAAAAAAAAAAGAATGCCTCCAGAAGCGACTGCTGCCCTTCCTGCGGTCCCACGAAGGTGACACCCTGGTTTTGCCGGGTCTGGAATCGTGCCATTACGCGAAACCGGTGATGGAGTGGTACGAGGCAAACGATGTTGTTTTTTTTGCCGTCAAACTCGCCAGAACTTTGACCAATAGAAAAATTCTTGGCGATTATGAAGGGCAAGCTCCGGAAAACAGGGAAGGTCTTCAAAAACGACAAGAATTTGAAGAAAGAGTGGATAAAAGTGTGTAAAGAAGATGGCGCAAGTGTTGCACAGGATTTGATGGGTAACGTTAAGTCCAAAGTGTGGGCATTCAGCCTAGGAGAGTAGGTTTAATAAACCAACTGTGCGAAAACAGCTAATATGTGTTTATTTATTCCATGAGAGTTTCAAAAATATCCGACTTAAAATGAATTTTTGGTGATCAGTTTTGTCTGTTGCATTTTTTTTTTCGAGTACAATCTTGAGATGTTGAACAGTGGAATATTTGAGGTACCTTTTGCGCGGGGTATGACCATCGCACCGTGGATCAAAGTGGCCAGTTTGAGTACAATAATTTCTTCCGTATTCGTAGGATTTTTATTGAAGTTGAGCGATTCTGGTTCGTCAAATGTCTGTAGGATGTTAAAACGCTGCTCAAACTCGGCTATCGTGTCAAGAATGAACTGACTGTCCTTGGAGCGTTTCAAACCCACCATCGGTCGAAAATTCTGGATCAAATTTAACTTGGTAAGTGTATTTATAAGTATGAAGACCAACTCGATAAAATTAATCTCATCGCCATTGACAAATGCTCGCTCTAAGATAGACCGTTTCCAAACGACCGATGAAGTTATTCCTGAATCGTTGTTCTATTAGGGGATTGAGTCACGCTTCTTCAACGCTTAGCTTCATATTGGCAGCGACACCAGATTTCTGCTTCAGTTAATTCGTCGCTGGCAAGCTCGGGCACTCAAGGCGATTTTGCACAAATTCTCCCAGTATCCATTCAAATCATCCATACCAATAAGCCTAAATGTCTTCACCAGATATTTCCTATCCTCAATCTCGTTGTACCCAATGGCATATTCTCGAGTTCCAATAAGGCCTTCATTCAATGGAGACCGAAATGAAGCAAACCGGCGTAGCAAACCGTCTGGCATAGTTCGAAAATGTTGAATATATATTTTTGCTGCCGGAACAGCTGCAGACGAATATGTTTCGCTAAATGTTTCTTCAGCATGTGCTGTTAAATGAGATGACTCTAGCAATGATCCAGTTTCTTCGTACAAAATCCAGACGTACAAATCGATCAGAATTCCGACAGCAGCAGACGCAGTGTAACATCCGTCACCATCCTTGCCCGTAACTTTCGTACACATTCAATAGCGGAACGAACGTCTTCCAACTAGTTTCAGCAACGTAAACTGGGCCGCGATCCAACTCCACACCGTGTAATTACTGTACATTCGGCGAAAGCTCATAAACTAAGTATGACAGGCACTCATGGAACAACCTCGTCCTCAAACACTTGGCCAACGTTCCTTTGTAGCTTGTTCCGAAGGTCTCATCTCAGTCCTGCAGCTGACAACGTCATTCTCGCCTTGGCCTTCAATTTTCCCCTTCAGACTGGGTTTAGACGTGGCTTTCTGACGTAAAAATTGACACTTTGTTACGAGACTTTACGGTGGAATGACTGAGTGAGAAAACTACCGCCATGTTTCACGCGAGCACTGACATCTGCTTATGGGATTTCTGTATAGGAGCGAAGAATTCAGCGCCAACATTAGATTAGGGCGAATCTGCTTTTGTAAACAAACACTTTGTCTGCTAGTTTATCGGAAGTTGAATACAATTCCTTCAAATTAAATATATCAGCGGATAGAAATAAAGCCCCCCTCCTTAAAAGAGTGTTTTTTTTTTTTTTTTGTTTTTTTTTTAGGGAAAAAAAATAACTAAAAAACTTTTTTTTTAAAAAAGAATATTCTCTTTTTTTTTTTGGGGGGGGTTTATTTATTTTTTTGGGAGAAACCCCACAAAAAAGAAAAACAGAAGGGGGAGGAGGAAAAAAAAAAAAATCAATCAATATGAAACTAGTGATTTGAAATTGGTTCACTGTTTTAGAACCCCTTGGTCCGAAGTACACCTTGCAGTCTGCACCTTGCAATACATTCTTGCGCTCTTCGGTACTAGAATTTTTGCTTTTGTTTTGATTCTCTGTGTTATGTTGACAGAATATTTAAGGGTGTGTTCGTGTGAGTTACGTTATCAGGGGCGAATCATTCAGCTTGAGACCGATGTGCTGGTACTTCCTGAGCCAAAAAATATATCCATTTTCTTCTTGACTATCCAGCCGCTGGTAAAAGTAGTGGGCGCAGATGCGATGAAATGTGTCATTTAACAGTTTTATTGTTTTTTTTATTTTTAGTTTTTTAAAAAAAAAGGCCCCCCAAAAAAAATATTTGCCGGATTGAATGCTATTTTTTAAACAAAAAAAAAAAAAACAACAAAAGAGTATTGTAGTGAAATCAATATTCTTCTAATTACTTGCTCGCCTTGTTTTATGTCTGTTGGTGTGGTGCACCGAGAGGTGTAAAATATTTCTTGGTTGTTTGGTAGAACAAAATATTTTCTTCTCTTATAATCAAACAACCCTCTTTTGGGGGGGGTGTGGGGATTGAAGGGAGGGGGGTGTGTTTGACCGGCAGCACCTAGTGCATCAAACTACGAGCATATTCCAGTATGGTACTGTTAGTCTCCCATTCGTTCCCATTTTCATTCGTTCACGGTGTTTACACATTCATATTATATTATCACAGAACAAAATCATGAAATATTTATAATCATTTTATTTATTTTTTCCCCCTATTACCAAAACATGCGGCCACCGGAGGGTTCCCTAGCTTTTTCTCTTGTGAAGAATTGGCTAGAAGGAAATCGCATCCTCGACTATGGCAACGGGTGAAGTTGGTGCGATGTACCGCCTCGGTGGAACGTTCACTCCGGTCATGTTTGTGTTTCGACGATGATATCCTTTTGCATTCATATCTCGTGCGCATTTTTCCACCCAACAACAGAAATTTTGCAAACCATCCGCCGTGCCGATGGCGACGACCACCACCCCGATTGAATACTCTTGATCTGTGTTGTGCAGTGCACTGGCAACAACACTGCCCAATCCGTCGGACGTGCTGTACCCGTTGCGAAAACCGACGAGCAGAACAAATGAAATTGTCTGCGAGATAATGCATGTATTTATAGTTTTGGGAACGCTGGATGGCAAAAAGTTACCGCCTTGGGCATTTGAGGTGTTAGTCTGGGCTCGTATAGAAGTAGAAGGTAGGCAGGTAGAAGCGGAAACGGCAAATTGAATTCAAACGATTCATCGTTGATTCGCTACGCGAAATTTCGGTAAGGGATGCACAGTGGCTTTGAATGAAGAAAAATCCAGCCGGACAAATAGTTTTTCTATACAACACATTGGGGCCTATCTCTCAGCCGATAGAAGCTCAGGTGGTAGAAGCTGTAAGTTCGCACTGACAGTGTTCTGGTTCAATTCCCGATCCGGTTTATCGGGTTGTAAAATTTACAGCTTCGTGAAAACACTGATCGCAAATCGGGATGACGAGAACTCGGTTCATAGAGTAGTGATAACAAAAACTGTATCAATAAAGGGCAACTGCTGGATCGGCGATGTTGACTTTTCTCGGCAATCAGTTTTTAATCCTTATATTCAGTATATTCTTCCAACAAAACGTTTCGCTGTATATATTTATATGATAACTTATTTATTTAGATTTATTTCTATACCCCTTTCAAACACTAAGCTATTCCGTTTAAACACATGTTTCTACAAATAAACCACACACATTCAAAATGCTACTGTTTTCGTATTGCACACAATAGAGCTTTCTTTTTCACACACAGTTCATATAAAACGATAGCCGAATAAAACAGTTTCACTAACTTGAGAAAGTTTGGCGCCTAATAAAAACACTTTCCAGCAGTCACGTGCCACATGATTGTGAATTCACCTATGTATAGCCAATCGTAGCAACCCTGTTGTGTACAGAAAAGTTAACAGCGTTATCAGTTGATGGCAAAGTTGTATGTTACAATATCAAACGTAGGTACCGCCAGCACTTTGCACAAGGACGGTCGTGAATCAGTCATCGATGTTACCTTCTGTAGTCCGTCGCTGATGACAAATATGAACAGGAGAGTGTGTGAGAGGTAAACCCATAGGCCCGTCTGGCCGGTATATCGACCATCGAAATCCTGTCGCAATACGAATTACAAAAAGTTGGGAGTGGAAGTGGAAGACAAAGGTCTGCAACAAGGAACTCTTTGTTGAGGCACTTCGGTTCGACAACGAAGTCTCGAGCCGGAACGCGGACGAACTGTTGAATACGTTAGTAAGGGCATGTGACGTAACCATGCCGAGGAAACTGGAGCCAAGGAACAAGCAGCGCCAAGTTTACTGGTGGAATGAGCAACTCAGTAGCCTCCACGCTAGTTGTCTCAGAGCCAGAAGACGTGTCCAGAGAGCTGAAACCACAGCAGACAGAGAGGTACAAAGGGTGGTGTTTCGAGCGGCCAGGGCCGAATTAAAACGAGAGATAAGATTAAGCAAGACAAACTGTTTCAAGGAGCTGTGCCGAGCCGCTGATGTTAACCCCTGGGGCGATGCATACCGTATTGTCATGGCGAAGATCAAAGACCCAACAATGGGTGCAGAGCTATGTCAAGTAAAACTGAAGATAATCGTAGATGGACTTTTCCCAACGCACGATCCAACGACGTGGCCACGTATACCGTACGGCGAGGAAGATAGAAGTAACGCTGAGGGCATGCATGTCTCGAACGAGGAACTCGTGGCGAAAGGGCTTATGGCGAAGGAGGCACCCGCTTCGAATGGAATACCTAACGTGGCTCTGAAAGTGGGGATTCAAGCATTTCCGGACTAGTTCAGAGATGTGCTGCAGAAATGTCTGGAGGAAGGCCATTTCACGGACAGGTGGAAAACACAGAAGCTAGTGTTGCTGCCGAAGCCAGCAACGCCTCTTGGGGGAGTATCGGGAAAAGTAGCGGGGGAAATGCGGGGGGGGGACGCGGGAGAAAAACCGGGACAAAAAAAGGGGGAGAAAATTACCAAAAAAAAACACGGGCAGGAGGGGGCAATGGGGTGGTAGAGAGGGGAGGCGGGGGGGGGGGGCAATGGGAGAGAGAGGAGAAAAGCCAAGGCGTCCAAACAGAAGCGGAGAGGCTATCAATATTGCGCTGTTGTAACGATCGACGTTAAGAGTGCCTTCAATAGCGCCAGTTGGGAGGCTATTTCCGAGCCTCTGCACAGAATGAGGGTCCTTGATTACCTGTGCAGAATTCTGAAGAGTTACTTTGAGAACCAGGTGCTGATCTACGAGACCTCTTGAACCGGGATGTACAACGGAGTGCTAACGCTGAAGCTTCCCAAAGGCGTAGTGATCGTTGGCTTTGCGGATGACCTCGTACTATCAGTGGCAGACGAAACACTGGAAGAAGTGGAACTGCTGGCGACCGAAGCAATCGGCAAAATTGAAAACTGGATGCAGGCGTTGAAGCTGCAGATAGCCCACCACAAAACGGAGGCGCTGTTGGTCAGCAACTGCAAAGTAGTGCAGTGAGCAGAAATCGTCATCGGAGGGCATACCATAGCCTCGAAACGCATGCTGAAGTATCTGGGTGTTGATGATCGACGACCGACTAAACATCAACAGCCACGTAGATTAGGGTGGCCAGAATCCTACCGAATAGCTACGGAAATAGTAGTAGTATGCGGCGTCTACTAGCTAATGTATCATCATCGATACTGAGATACGGAGCTCGTAGCCTAGTTCGCAGCACTGGGATGAAGCGAAACTGGGCGAAGCTGAACAGTTCGTTAAGGCGCATGGCCAGCGAGTCGTAAGGCATACAGAACATTTCACGGAGGCAGAAGCGGCATTGCAGGAATGATCCCGATGGCATCACCCGCGAGGAACACCAAAAGTAACCCCGGCGAAAAAAAAAAAAAGAGGCAGGCGGGGAAAACGAAGCGATGACCACAAGGCACAAAATGGAGGCAGAGGGAGAACGAACGATCGACACACCCCCACACCCGGTTGGAGAAAAACTACAAGGTTCAGCCCAATGGGGTTGTACGCAAAGGTAACGTAGGACTATGTAGCAATGTGCAATCAAATTCGCCTCCAGTCACCTAAATGTTTAAAGGGTTTTCGAAATTGGTTTCGCTCAAAAATTAACTGCAATACACTAAACAGGTTACCCTATACTGTAATATACGACGATATTACAGATGGTTAACCAACAATCAATATGCAATTAGCGATTTGACATTGATTCACTGTTGTAGAACCCCTTGGTCCGAAGTACACCTTGTAGCCAGCACCTTGCTATACATATTTGCGCCTTTGTTTCGATTTGACGTGTTATTTTGACAAAATATTTGAGCGTGTGTTCGTGTGAGTTCATTATTAGGAGCGTATTATTAAGCTTGGGACCGAGCTTGGACCGATGTGCTAGTACTGACTGAGCCAAGAAAAAAATCGTATTTGTTCGGGACCTACTGGTCTTAGAGTTAGTGTATGGTTGCAACATGCCCATTTTGAACAACCATCTTTTCCAGTTATTTTGGAGGCCTTGAAAGGGGCCGTTTTGGGGTCAGGGGAACAGCTAGTGCAGTCAACTCACTTCGTCATGAAGCTTAAGCAACTCACGTATATAGTTTGCAGCCGTATGCTGCGACATTTTACTTACACTTCCTCAAAATAATTTGTTTCTTATCGAATGGAATGGACTCTATCCATCGCACTAGAACGCAAGAAAAACTTTTAAACACTGATTGGAATTCAAAGATAATATTACCAACGAACTTTACACTTCACATGCCATCAAACAGAAATTATCGCATGCCATCAAACAGTGGACTGTGATTGCGAATAAACACACATCAAACGACCCTTAGTGATTTGCAAATCTGAATCATATTATGTAACATTTATAATGTATCGAATAATAAATATGATATACTCTCATGTTTGGTTGAATTTTGAGTTTCGTTTGTGTGAAAGCATCCCCCCTTCCAGGGGGGGGGGGTCTCGAACCACAGTATAAACATTGTTTTGCCTTCAAAAACTTCGACATACCAAATTTGGTTCCATTTGCTTAGTTAGTTCTCGAGTTATGCAAAAAATCCAGTTTCATTTGTATGGGAGCCCCCCATTCGGGAAGTGGGGAGGGGTCTCGAACTACCAAATAATCATTTCTTGTCTTCAAAAACTTCCACATGTCAAATTTTATTCAATTTACTTGATTAGTTCTCGAGTTATCAGGGGTTCCTGTTTCATTTGTATGGGAGCCCACTCCCCCTTCTAAAGGTGGGAGGGGTCTCAATCTACCATAGAAACATTTCTTGCCTTCAAGTACTTCCACATGTCAAATTTGGTTCCATTTACTTGATTAGTTCTTGAGTTATTAGAAGTTCCTGTTTCATTTGTATGGGAGCCCCCCTTTCTAAAGGTGAGAGGGGTCTCAAATTTGCCATAGAAACCTTTCTTGCCTTCAAAAACTTGCACATGCCAAATTTGGTTCCATTTGCTTGATTAGTTCTTGAATTATGCCGAAATTTGTGTTTCATTTGTATGAGAGCCCCCCATTCCATCGGGGGGAGGGGGGTCTTAAACCATCATAAGAAGCTTGCCCGATCCCAAAAGCCCCTGCATACAAATTTTCACGCCAGCCGGTTAAGTAGTTTCGATGTCTATAAGGGTCAGTTCGATAAAAAATCATTTTTATATTTTTTCAATTGTTTTTTATTTAAAATAATAGTTTTCAATAATCAAATTGATGAGTAGAAAATTTGCAATCGATTGGTGCAAGAATTTTGAAAATCGGTCATGAAATGACTTAGTTATTAACTTTCAAAACCTAAGCATATTTCGTGACGCTCCAAATTTTCGTACTCGCAACGTGTACCCCTATATTGAAAACAAAGACGTAGTCCTACGTCAAAAGAAGCACAGAGACCTTACGCAGTTTCTGTCTGGCCATGGTTGCTTCAGGCAATACTTGCATCGATTTTGTCACGTAACGTCACCCTTCTGTCCGGAGTGCGCAGACGTCCAAGAGACACTGGAGCATGTGGTCTTTGACTGCCCACGATTCGGATCATTGCGAAGTGAGATGGTTGCCATCAGCGGGCAGATACCAGCCCAGTTAACGTCGTCTATAGAATATGTCGTGAATCGCGACGAAAGTGCGTGGAATACGATTAATAGAGCCATTACGCAAATCGTGTCGACTCTACAGCGAAAATGGCGGGAGCATCAAGAAGCGAATGATTGAGTGGAGTAGCAGCAACAATCAATGTGTAACTAGCGATTTGAAATTGTTTCACTGTTGTTGAACCCCTAGTTCTGAAGTACACCTTGCAGTGTGCACCTTGCCATGCACTCTTGTGCTTTTCAGTACCTTTTGGTACTAGTATCTTTGTTTTGGTTTTAATTCGCTATGTTATTTTGACATATTATTTGAGAGTGTATTGGTGTGCGTTACGGTCTTAGGGTCGAATCATTAAGCTTGGCACCGAGCTTGGAACCGGTGTGCTCGTACTTCCTGAGCCAAAAAAATATTCGTTTTCTTCATGACTATCCACCCGCTGGTAGCAGGTTGTCAATCTCGGGTGATGTTCCAACGTCGGGAAACTCTCCGTCATTGTACGGTAATGCGCAGTCGGGGATAACTCGAGTCGATTGCGTCACTGTGTGGGTGCTGAATGGCTCACCGGCGTAGGGTAGATTCACAGCCGGGGACTACTCGAGTCGATTGTGTCGAGGATGGGAGCTTAATGGCTCACACAAGAAGTGTGGGAGCTCAGGAAGCGAGTAGGCTAAGACGCTAAATAAATAAGATGCTCATGGAGAAGCCGAAAGCAGCAAGCCAGCAAGGGCCAGAGCTGCAGCTCAAATAAAGAGAAGATTAGCTTTTCAGCACCGCCTAGATCAGCAGCAGCTGTCCCACGAGGGTGGCTGTGAACGAGAGCATATCATGACGAACACTTCGTATTGGTACACGTCTCGATGGGTACACATAACGGCAGAAGTAAGGTATTGTTCTAGTAAGGATTGTTTTTAGTGGTCACGCACGAAAGCGAGTCTCATTACTGGTCGAATGAGTCCCACACTATGACAACGACAATTTTCTCAACTTTCAAAATTTCCATAATTTCCACAATTTTCAAGAATATAACAGCAACGAAAACCTTGATAAAATTTCTACCTTAATCACACAAACAACACAAAACATGAAACAAAAACAATGGGCTATATAGCAATCATGCAAGAATTTCTATATTTAAGATACCCAAATCGAAAAAATACAAATTATAAGTGATAGGTACGTTGTTGAAAAAAGTGTTTCAGTTCGTTCTACTAATACGTTAAGACAAACGCAAGATAATCATCAACAGCCCCAATTTGTCGAATTCCTAGTTGCCGAAGCACTGTGTAGTAGAAGTCCGTCTAATAGGAATCCGTACATTAGGAGACCCGACTGCAGTTGATGTCCGGGAGGCTCAAAGCGTTTTATACACTCAAACCAAATGTCAAAAATCAGTCCCATTGAATGTAGGACACCCAAGAAACCGAGATGGATGAATGGTACCATCCACTGGGTAGTAGTAGCACAGAGAACAGACGTTCATCTTCGGTCTGCTACTTGTGTAAAACTTTAAACCGACATTTCAAATGTATATCGTTATGCTCCTGGTATTGCTGCCCATATTACCTTTTACACACGTTTTTCAAGAAAAGGTATATGGACATCAATGTCTGTTCTCTGTGGTAGTAGACCCAACCATATGCATAAATCATTTCGGATATTACTACATTACGCAGTAATTTATAATTAAAAATAATCTCAACTGTGAACAATTAAGGGTAATTGAAATTAGGAACACAAATGAAAGGAATTAAAAACAAGGCTGTATTTGGCGAAGTGAATTAAGAACAAAAAAGGAACATACATGATTCGACAATCTTGGGGAGTATTAATACAATTCTTTTTTTTTGTCCATCAGTAAAAGAATGAAAAAAAAAAATAAGTTTGTAGCGTAGATCAGGTTTAAAGATATTTCAGTTTTCAGAGTACTTAGATGATATGTATTGCCTTAGGGGATTCGCTCGAGTACTCCATACTCGAGTGATTATTATCGTTCTGGCCGCAAATGGTAAAGGAAAGTCCGAAACTCCAAATGATATAAGGACTGTATCGATGTGTTAAGCAAAAGATAGCTATTTTTGTATTTTTTTTTATTTTTTATTTTTTTGGAGTTTAATTACAAATATAACAGTAATATTTATTTAGTTATTCGTTGACTTCACCAGGCTATAGGCTTCTTCTTATTCAGGTTTTGAATAACTATTCCATCAATGGTTCTGCTCACATTTACCCAGTCCTTTTTGAATTTGTCAACGTCAGTGGCTCTTGACCCTTCATCCGAAGTTTTGCTTTCATCATAGCCCAAAATGTCTCAATGGGCCTTATTTGCGGGCAGTTTGGAGGATTCATCGCCTTCTCTGAAAACTTGACTGCGATACCAGTCCATTCTGAAACGCGCATAATCAGGCCAGAAGAGTGTCTGACCTTTATGCTTTTGAATGGGTGTAGCACGCTTCTGAAGACTTTTTTTTTCTTAGCGTGTCAAGCTTATTGCTTTCACAATTTGCTTATTTCTTGCTCTCAACTTAGTGTTCTAAATGAACTTCCCCAGTTATTAATTGGGAGCTTTCGATGATAGGTACCATTTTAGTATTAGTATGATTGTGTGGCAAGTACAATCGCACCCTATGCCCAGGGTGTCGTGAAATTTTCCCTAACGAAAAAATCCTAGAACAGACCGGGAATCGAACCCAGCCACCTCCAGTATGGTGTTACTTTGTAGCTGCGCCTTTTCTGACTGAGCTAAGGGCTAAAGACATGCCTTCGGGTACATTTCATACCGTTTCGATTGGGTATTGCATTATAATGCACATTTCTTTTTTGTTCAAAATCTCTCCGTACAACTTACACGACATCAACTTTGCTCAGTTTTGAGTCGTTTTCGACTCATTTTTGCCAAAAAGTGGACTCACTTATACATGAGTAAATGTAACTGGGATTGGCAAATCGACATATCTACACAGAAAAAAAGATAATGGATTTTAACAGGCGCGTAAAATTTCCCCTCGGATAGTTCTAAGCCAAAGCAAGCGTAAACAACGAAATTGTTGTTTGCAATCTTTCATGCGCCAAACAACAAAGTTTGCAATCTTCCATGCAACAGACCTGATTCCAGCGATATCTAGCTTAAATTTACATGAAATATCCCATTAATCCAGCCAAATCTAGCATTCCCTTTATGTGCATTAGATAACACAGGAATTTAACTGTTTCTTTCAAACTGTGTAAAACATCCATCTCATTTAAGTCGATGTCTTAGATATAGATATTAGATAAAAACGAAATTTCTAATCGACAACTTTTTATCTATCAAACTGCACACAAATCTTTTTTTTTCAAATCTGGTTTAAATGAACCAGGTTTTCGGCCAAGACCGGGCAGATCCTGCAAAGTATTATTTGTCTCGAATCGTTTAAGTGTATTTTGAATCGCATGAACGTTAACTCGTTCCTGCTTCGTCAAATTCCTAATCGTTTCTGTACAGTATTGGGTCACAATCGTTTTATGGGGCTCATTAAATCTTTCGGTCCCCTTCCTAGCATCTTGCTATGAAGTACTTGGTGGTTACTCACGCACCGATTACCTTTTGAGCTGCCAAATTTTGGTAAACCAACTGCTTAGAATTATCTCGAATTGTAATATTCCGCCCACTACATATATCACAAAATATTGCGAGTAGTTGAACGGATTGGAGATAAGGAAAGCATTAGGTATAGGAAAAAGTCTCCCCCGGTTGATATAAAAATAATGAGCGTGGGAATCAATAGAATCAATATGATTTACTAATGCTATAATGAGCCACCAATCGGACGGGCGGCCCAACTTTTTTTATCCCTATTTGCAGGATATCCATAGAAAAGGGGGCATGCCGCCGCTCAGGAAAAACGTACTCTAGTGAAACGATTATCTACACAGGCAGAAAAAGCGATCACCATGATTTACGAGTTTACGGTGACTAGGTCATGCCGGACTATTCGGGGTGCGGTGCAACTGGTGTTCGATGTACTGTTGCTTGTTGGAGTGGTCCCATGCTTTTGGCGGATAGTGCTAGTTACATACTTTCAGCGTATCGTTAACCAAAACGAACCCTGCTGGTACCCTTTTCCCAACTATCCAACATCCCCGTAATTTCTCGTGAAAGTGCAGAGGATTTCTCGGCTTCCTTCAAAGCGAGTATCACGTCAACACGTTCCTTCCTATTGCTTCATAAGGGGTCACCAGTTTTACACGTTGAGGATGTATGTTAGTCCCAAACATCATCTGTTGGTTCTTTGTGTAGATGCAGCTGATCTGGCAATAACGGAGTAGTATCCGTGGGCGGTCGATCATGCTCATGCTCATGCTCATGCTCATGCTCAGTATTTGGTCACAATCGTTTTATGTTTTTCCCCTGTCAACCCTTTCATTGTTGCACTTGCTTGAAAAATATAATGTCAGCGACATAATTCACTTGTTTGCTATGCCGATAATATGCGTAAAATCAATAGCTGTCTAATTAAATAAACGTTTTTTTTTTTTCGCAAAGGGGATCAAATATCTTTTATAATTACTTATAAGGTGACTTACACTTATACATGATGCAGTTTTATGGAAGTTTCTTCAAATGTTCTTTAATCACTCTTAAGAACTCTTAATCAATGAAAACCACCTTAACATGAAAAACGCCCTGATAAAACCAGATGATCTCCATAATGCTTTGATAAAGCTTCCATAAAACATGAATAAAACCAATTTAAAGTTGAATTGTTACGTGGGTTTACTATTTCAAATACACGTCACAGAAAACTCTTTTGATTGTTGATGCCTTTTTATCCCGCGATTTCTCCGCAATACATTATAATTCATTCTGCAACCTATCCATAAATCAACGTATAAATCATTTATGTTAGTGGAAAAGAATCGCAACCATCATTATTTAGCGTCTAACACGAAACCACGCTAGAAACATTGGTTTAATGCAAGTGAAATGAAAGCAGTATCGATGGAATAAACTCTTGATACCAAAGCAAATAGTTGAGGAATGCAATCTCCAAGAATATGTTGTAATGCAATCGTAAAGGTTAGAAGCATGAAAAATATGTACCATTCGAAAGGCACATGCAGTAAGAAGCACTGCTGTCTTTGAAGTGATGATTCTCGCTATGATGCAATGAAGAATTATTTAGCAATGGAAATACATTCTCTGCCGCAGCATTCATCTGGTATCTTATTGGATTGAGCTGTGCAGCATGGTTGTATCATCAGATTATTAGAGTTCTGTACTTTTGTCCATGTGCATGGATAAATTGTAAATCTTCTACATCGCCCAACCAAACCATTGCGTCGCTTAATCGCAACAAAGAAGTAAATACAAATCGTCACATTTACTAAACAAAACATCACTATTAAATAAGTAGCTTACAGATCTGATTGTGTTAGGCTTTAAGGATTATCGTCACTTAACCACATTCATCCTCTCCCAGTAGTAGCAAGGAATCTTCTCACTGGAGTTATTCAGCAAAAAAAAATGCTATCTCATACGCCAGATTCGACCGAACGACCTAATATCACCTCGACTGGTATATATCCACACAGCGACAATAACATAGCACCAAGACTTAGGCCAGGGTGGTCCGAATCAAGTGATACGATACGATATAGAACGGTCGTTCATCCTCTTGCAATAACGTATAGCTGCCTATGCCGGAATTAATGAATATTTAATGGAGGGTTATTTGCACAAGACCACCCAACACCAGGAGAAACATAATGACTGACGGGTTTGAATTGAGTTAGTCCAGTTTTGTGGCAAAAGTCGGAACAGCACAAGGTATGTGCCTAATTAGCACATTATATCCTAATTTGCGAAGAGCACACACGCAGAAGGATTATCGCCGGACAATCTGTGTTTCTCTCAATCTGTTTATTATATTTTCACTAGGCCACCTTTCAATAAAATGTAGGTGAATTAAATCTGTGTTCTCCCTGTATTGAGACTTGAGCAATTCTGATGAACTTAAAATACGTGTGCACCATGGAACTATGAGCCACAAATAGGGGTGCAATTGCTCATTTTCATTTTACTGACAGAGCCGAATATTTAGACAACATCGAGTTCAATCACCAATGATCCGCAGTACATTGCAAATAAACTGGGATCAACTTTTTCGAAGCTAAGGACCCTTCGATTTAAAACGTTTGGTTATTTTAGTCTATTATTTTACACACTCATTCGTAGTCTGCCTTACTGAAAATGAACACCCGAAATAGTCTAGTATTTATGCCACCTAAATTTTTATAACAGCATGCTGACCCGTAACGCTGGTAGATCACCTTTTCGTGGTGCGTTACCTGGTGCATCTTGTTACGATTTGTTACGCAAAACAGGGGGAGATGGGGGTGCTTCCGATTTTAGTTACGTAACGCATCCTCATTTTCGCAAAAAAAAAAAATTTAAAAAAAATTGCCTTCGACAATTTGAAAAAGTTCTCGAGGATTGCTTTGACGCATTATTGAGTAGATGCAATGCGGAGTGTATTAACTCTTATTTTGAGTGAATCTGTTAGTCAGTGTTGTTTTGATTTTTGAAGTGTTTTCCGGTCGCGGATGTTTTTAAATTCAAAATCGTTGAAGTCCGTGTTTTTCTTTCGCGAAAATGGACAAACATACATCATTTCAGCAACTTTTCAATCTTTACTGTAAAGTATATCCGGATACCAAAAAATGAACTTCAACAAACTTGCACCGAGTTCTGGAACAGCTCCAAGAATCTGGCAGATTTCCCCAAACGCCTGGAACAGAAGGAGACCGAACTGACGCTGTTGAGTACTGAGATAAAGCAACGTAATTTGAATTTTTCCAATAAGGCTTCCAAAGAAGGACCCCAGAAATGCGTGGAAACAAGTGCAGGTCCATTGCAAGAGAACTCTGATCCCCCAAAAGCCCCCTACGAAGGAACCATGTCCGGCGCAACCAGAGAAGGTACGCACGACGCCAAGAGGCACATCAATACCGTGCCTGTACGGTTGATTCGTCCCACCAATGACCTTCACAAATTTCATGAGGATACTCGATTCTGCACGTCAACAATTCGTAACCTGGACGAATTGGCCAGCTTTCTTGGTCCTGAAGATGTTGCGCGATTAAGTCAAGACGACAAGGCCCGTGTGCCCCTGGGGGTGACAGCAGCAAAACCGCAAGCTCCAAAGCTTATGCACCAAAAAAGGGGGCAAAGTATCGTTTCGATTCGGGTTTCAATAATTGGAAAAAGGGAGTGGAAAAGTTCAAACTGCATGAGAAATCGATGTGTCACAGGGAAGCAGTGATGAAACTACATGCTTTGCGAGCATCAGTTAACGTTTGTGCGCAGATCTCTGACCAAAAAAAGAGAGACATGATTGTTAACCGGGCGTGTATGAAATGTTGTACTTAGCTTCTCAGGGTCTAGCAATCCGTGGTAACAGTGATGACACAAGTAATTTAGTAAATTTGTTGAATTTGCGTAGTGAAGATGCAGGGGAGCTGAAATCGTGGTTGAAACGCAAATCGTATACGTGGTGTAGCCATGGAATCCAAAACGAAATTCTCGATCTTGTTAGTGATACTCTGCTTCGGAAACTCCTTGAGTTGGTAAAGTTAGCTGTTTACTATGCTATTATGTGTGACGAGACAGCGGACATTTCAAGGAAGGAGCAATTTTCATTTTGCATCCGTTTTTCCAGAAATTCTTTGGAAGCCGAAGAAATTTTCCTTGGTTTCTATTAAGTGGAATGTACAACCTCCGCCACGCTTTATTCCGTCATCAAGGATATACTTATCCGATTTGTCAAGCCGCTGTACAACTGTAGAGGGCAATGTTATGACGGAGCAAGGTATATGGCTGGTGGCAAAAATGGTGTGCAAGCTAAGATTCAAGGAGATGAAAGGAGAGCTTTGTTTGCCCACTGCTTGGCTCATTCTTTGAACTTGGTGGCGCAAGACACCATAAAGACGATTCATATTTGCCGAGATACCTCAAACTTAGTGAAGGATCTGATCAACTTCGTCGGGGATTCACCAAAACGGCTTGCGATGTTCCAGTCTATTAAATAAGATGATTCCACCAAACTTCGACCTTTGTGCCCAACAAGATGAACAGTCAAATTCGTGTCCATGTCATCTGTGTTATCAAACTATTCCGCTTTGGTTGAATTTTTCACGACTTTGGCTGAAAGTGATGCTTCTGATGCTGGTGCAAAAGCTGCTGGGTTTTTGAGAATGATGGAGAAATTCGACTTTTACTTTACCTTGATGTTACTAGTAAAATTATTCGGGTACTTTGACACGGTGAACACGGCGCTCCAAAGAAAATCGTTGCGTCTGGAGGAAGCATACCGAATGATCGAAACGTTGGAGACAAGTTTGAACTTCTGTAAAAAGGAGTTTTCCGAGGTTTGGGAAAGAGTATCATCAGGCAAACCAGCCGAGGTAGGATCTCCGAAGTTGCCGCAAAAAGGGAGGGTGCCAAAACTACTCGATCCAGACGAACAATCACAGAGAAGAGAATCAATCGCAGGGTCGGTTGAAGAGGTTCATGAATCCCAGTATCAGGAAATTATCGACAAGATTCTGCAATCACTTGACGCTCGATTTAAAATTGAATCGTTTGAGTTCCTGTTGGAAAGTGATAAATTTTTGTTGGGAGACGACGCATACAAAGCAAATATTCTCGGGAAATGTTTTTGCAAACTTTGAAGGAAGCTGACAAGTGTGTTGAGAATATCTCAGATATTGTTGACTACTTAAAGAAAGAACCGCATTTGATTGAACTTCTCCCCGAGTTTGTAAAATTTCTGAATATATTTTTGACAATTGCGACATCTTCTGCAACACCTGGGCGTTCATTTTCGGGATCCCGAAGACTGAAGACATACTTTCGCTCCACCATGGGACAACAGCGGCTGAATTCTGTGGCCATATTGCACTTCCACAAGGATATGGCGAAAGATCTGGACATGGATGATGTTTTGAATGAGTTTATTTCACGAAATAGCCAGAGAAAAAATACTTTTTATCTGTAACAAGTGGCATGTTTGAAGCCTGAACGTTTTTGTAGAAAGAAATCGTAATAATACACAAATGTACTACTGAAAAATGTTTGTTTTCGTTTTTTACTCATTGCAATAGGATTTAAAGACTATTGCCCTTTAAAATACTGATATTTTTATTTTTGCATTATTTTGAAAAAAAATGTTGACCTCCGCCCTTCCGAGCCCCCCATAAATTTTCTGAAGTTGGCGCTTCTGACCTAGAGTATCGTGTGAGGTTGTCAGACCACGATTTTTCGATCGCTAATAAGCACAAATTAATACCATTTGTCATGGCAGGTTATTTTGTTCATAATTGTCATTATTTAATCATTGTTTGTTCAGTTAAAAAAAACTGTATTAAATATAATTTTATTTCGTTTTTTCTGGAGCTACAATTAAAGCATACGGTTATGGCGAACCAGGATCCATGGATTCGAATGGACCATCATACGTTGGCGTTCGTTCGCCCAAACACCTGTCGTCAAACGCCTACGCACATGCACGTGATTTTCAGCGGCTTAAGGTACTACCTGCTCTCGCACCAATTACGAAAACATCATCTGGAGATGTCAAACCAGTTGTAATTATCACGGTTGATGGAGGGCCGGATGAAAACCCGCGGTGTGCCAAAACGATTGAGGTTGCCAAACATCACTTCAAGGTCTATAATCTTGATGCTTTCTTTGTGGCGACAAACGCGCCAGGACGATCTGCATTTAACATTGGTCACTTTGTGGAGTGGTCCTTTCACACGACACATGGGATTATCCCCTCGACAAACAGGGTAGAACGATCGATCAGGAACTGGAAAAACGGAATTTCAAGCACGCAGGAGAAACATTAGCTGAGATATGGTCCGAGCACGAAATCGATGGACATCCTGTTGTCGCTGAATATATTGAACCGGAGATGTCGGAAATGTCCAAAGCGGATTTGGTCACTATGAGCGAGGAGTGGAAAGCCACGCACGTTCGAACATCGCAATATTTCCTTCAGATTGTGAAGTGTCACAGGATTGCTGCGGTACTTTTCGGAGCCGGTTGGAAACCTTTTTCTCAAATAGATTCTTACCACCTCCGGTGGTTGTTCAGTTCAACCCACAGATGGCCATTGCAAAGAACTCAGGTTCAGCTGTTCAGAATCAGGATGGTTGAACGAGTTTTGCTACACTTTTCCAAAATATGGCTTTGATTGATTCATCGGATGTCGTATACGAATTCTTCTTTTCTAGCCTGAAAGGTAAGCTTTATGACAGGACATACCAAGAATGTAAACTCTATTTTGCATCGATCGTCATGTTGAGGAAGCATCGCAAAATTCATTCATTCAAACATCGTGCTGTCAAGATAAAGCCTAAGAAAATCCTGGCGAAGAGGGATAATGAGATGCTAGTTGCTCTGGAGGATGACTTGAATGATGTGATGATGAAGAAAGTTACGTCTTCTGAGATGCCTTTCTGGTGCATACAGGCTGAGATCAGAGAGAATGGCAGGAGAATCGATTTCATTTGTCAGCACCTTTGCCACAAAAGATATTTGAGCATAAAAACACCTTTATCCAATGTTTTGATTCCCAGCAACATGCAACGGTGCTCATAAGGAGGAAAGCTTACCGCGTCACGCCAGGGAAGACGCCCCAAAGCCCGGCGAACGAATCTTTTTTGAACTGCCTCTATGGGTGATCAAATAGTAGGGACCAGACAACAACAGCGGATTCCAGGATCGAACGTACTAGTGCGCAGTACAGAGATTTCATGCACATCGGGTCTCGAAATCCGTCGGCGATTTTGAAGATGAACCCCAGGTGCTTGTTCGCCCTAGAAATTACATTCTCGTAATGCATCCGAAACGTAAGTTCGCTATCCAGTATTACGCCCAAATCTTTGACTTTGCAGACGCGTTCAAGGGTTTGACCAGACAAACTGTAGCGAAAGTTGATTGGCTGAAGTTTTCTACAAAACGTAATGATATTACATTTAGCAACGCACAAGGTTAAAAGGTTTCGGTTGCTCCAATCGTCAAATAAATCCGTCAAAGAAGAGCCGCGTATAGCCGCAACGTCGTTAATGAAGAGTGAGAACAATATCGGACCAGTTGGGAAGCAGAATGGCTCGAAGAAGAGGATCTTGAGATTACAAATGTCTCCGAGGTCTTACAACAAAACCAGGATGGTATGCCGGTTGTTTTACTTACTATTTTAAGGCTATTCCGGAAAACGATGAATGAATCAAGAATGTTGATATTTGAAATGTTGAAATCATAAACGTTGATATATGAAAAGTTGATGTATGAAAAGTTTAAATAGATGAACGATCAAAACGAATACAGCGTTTGTTTGTTTTTTTTTTAAATTATTGATCAAAAAATGTGTCTTCTATTGAGTAAATTTTATTCAAAACGTCAATCTTTTGTTCTTTATTTTTTTTATTATTATTATTATTATTACTTTTTTTGGAAAAAAAAACTATGTGTTAAGTGTTACGTGGGGAGGGGGGGTATTGAACATTTATTAAGGATGTGTTACGTGGGGGAGGAGGGAGTCTAAAATCGGCCAAAATCGCGTTACGTAATATGTGAACCATCTCTTATCAGAATGAAGGGACGGATAGATCATGTTTCTTTAAATAAACAGACTTAAGTATAAGTAAACTATATGTTAATTTAAAATTTCTCACCAGCAATACTCTCCGTAGGCAATTGTATTGAGAGAAAAATCGTCAGCGAATTTAGAATACACTTCTCCCGTCAGATGTAACGAAATCAAGTGATAGCGAACAGTGGGACTGATAAGCACGTACTTTTACCTTTGTCACAGAAAGATTTCGATACATTTTTGGTAAGAAAATAGAAGTTTCAATTATATGTTTGTTACATAAAGTATAGTTTTGTTGCTATGAAACGAATGTGTGGTTAGTTGCTGCGCTCAATTGCTAGGCACAGTGGGAAAACAACGACGAATGTGAATGACGAAAAACTCGTTTTTTCAATATACTGTTTTATGATTGTTGATGGTATTCTATCTGTAACTAAAATTTGATTGTGTGGGTTTAGTTTTCAAAAACTGAATGTTGTAAAATAAGGAGTGTATCGAATATAAGCTATCCACATACATTTGCGTTGTACGCATGTATTTGTGATGGTTTTTTATGCTCTGAACACTGCATGCTGTGCGTTTGACTGTCAGCTTTCTTTTGTTTACTTGTTTGTGCGGTTCAAATTCTGCGTTTTCAAAATGTCGCGTATTGAAAAGGAAGTGAAAATTAAGGTTCTGGACACATGGCTAAGTGAGAAGGGTATTACTATGCGAAAATTGGCGAAGCGGTTTGGAATTCATCATGCGAGTGTTAAAACCATCATTAATAAGTTTGGGGAACACTATTCTTTGGATGAGCTACCAGGAAGAGGCAGAAAACCCGGTTCTTCCAACCCGAAACTGGAGCAGAAAGTGGTATCTCTAATCATGAAGAACAAATCAATGTCAATACGTGATTTGGCCAAAAATGCAGGAACGAGTGTCGGAATGATCCAGCGTATCAAGAGGCGAAACCACCTGACGACCTACAAGAAGCAGAAAATCTCGAAACAAAGTGCAGAACAGAAGAAGCGAGCAGCAACAAGGGCCCGGAAATTGTATTCGCGTCTTTTGCAGCGTCCGGATGCATGCGTTTTGATGGACGATGAGACCTATGTAAAGGAGGACTCAAAAACCCTTCCAGGTCCACAATACTTTACTGCCGTCGTTGGGGAGGATGTGAGCGATGCGGACAGGTCGATTCAAGTGGAGAAATTCGGTCGAAAGGTACTGGTATGGCAAGCAATATGTTCCTGTGGTTTAAAGTCAACCATTTTTTACACTACCGGAACTATAAATGCGGAAATCTATCGATCTGAGTGTCTCCAGAAGAGATTGTTGCCTTTATATAAGAAGCATAGTACACCTCCACTGTTTTGGCCGGATTTAGCGTCGGCTCACTATGCCAAAACCACTCTCAATTGGCTTGCGGAAAAGGGTATAGATTTCGTTGAGAAAAATATCAATCCACCAAATTGCCCTCAGCTTCGACCCATCGAACGTTACTGGGCTATCGTGAAGAGGGTCTTCAAGAAGACTGGAAAGGCAGCTGGGAACATACAGGAGTTCAAAAAAATTTGGGCTCAAGCGTCCAAAAAATGCGATGCAACACTTGTCCGGAACTTGATGAAGAGCATTCGATCCAAAGTTCGAAAATTCGTGAAGGAATAACTTAAATTTCATCCGGTCTTCATTATGTTCAAGTTTAACCTCGTACAATAAAGGATCAATTTTTTGTATGAATAAAATATCGGTTTTCAACATAATTTGAAAGAAAGTTTGTGGATAGCTTATTTTCGATACACTCCTTAACGTAAAATAAATAATGAAAAAATAAGGCTAAGAAGTTTTCCTCAAAAATAACCAAAATTTCAAAAAAAAAATCTTTTCTAGATGAATTTTAGTAAGTCGGTGTTCCCAAATTTCGTCTAAAAGTGTTTACACGGTTCGATATCTTCGAGGAAATCAGAACGTTTTATTTCAGTTGTAAGTATAGCTTTAGCTGTAAGTTTACTTAAGTTTAATTTTAGGGTAATTCAAAAGATTTAATTCACTTACAAAAATCGGTGTGCATGAGTATTGTAACACCACTTCTTTGTATAGACGTTTTTGTTCACTTTTCCTGCATGGTAATTATAGAATTAGGTTAGCTTCAGACAAATATAATTAGGAACTTACAATTTATCATTATTTGCATGAACTTAAGTAGGAACAACGAATTATATAGGAATAGGAACAATTTTAACAGTAGGTAATTGTAAAATAACTTTTATCAAAGGAACTTTAAACAAAGGATCTTCACTTATCGATTGTATGATGGTCAATAGTTTTTTGCATAAAGACCGTCATCGTTTTCGACAATAGTTTTTTTTGCATAAAGACCGACTGTTTTCACTCTATCTCCATCCTCTTTTCCTGTTTGTCACCGTGACAGTCTTTTTGACAGTGTTGTTGACAGTTTCAGGCCCCTACTGTATCTTCACGAACAGTGTTCTCAGTGCCAACATTCTCTCCCCCGTTACACTGGCCACCAGGTCCAGTTTTACGATCACCATCAACCTCTAGAACAGCCAACCTAGCCACCGGCCTGCGCATAAGCCCCCCGCAGTTTGGACGATAGCTTGCCGAATCCTCCCATCCACCCCTTTGATTACTCGGACAATACGGCCTCTCGTCCACTCGTTCCTCTTCGCCTTCGCCTACTATGACCACTAACTGTCCCTCGATTATAGACTTCACCTCGCCACACCACTTCGGTCGCTTCGTCAGCGTTGGGAGATACTCTCTAATCCACCTCTTCCAAAACACGTCGAGCTGATGCTGCACTTGGTTCCACCATAGACTAACTCTAAGACCAGTAGGTCCCGAACAAATACGATTTTTTTCTTGGCTCAGTCAGTACTAGCATATCGGTCCCAAGCTTAATAATACACCCCTAATAATGAACTCACACGAACACACTCTCAAATATTCTGTCAAAATAACACAGCAAATCAAAACAAAGGCGCAAATATGTATAGTTAGGTGCTGGCTTCAAGGTGTACTTCGGACTAAGCGGTTCTACAACAGTGAACCAATTTCAAATCGCTAGTTGCATATTGATTGTTGGTTCCACGAAGAGCGAAGAGGCTCTGCTGAGTCTGTTGCTTCGACTGCTGGTTGCCGTACTCCACTTGAGTTGCCCAACAGTAAATGGTTCGGTGCAAGTGCCTCAGATTCTCCCGACGCCAGTGACAGATATGTCAATGGACGGCTGTTGACAACTGCTTCGGCCTCAACCATAAATGTCTCCAAAGCCTCGTCGTCTAACTTGCGGTTGTTGTTGTAGGCTGTTTCGACGGCAGTTTTGATGGAGCGCACCATCCTCTCCCAAGCTCCACCCATGTGTGGAGTTCCGGGAGGGTTGAATACCCACTTCGTAGAAGCACCCGTAAAGGTAACGGCCATCTGCTCAACTTGCTCTTTCAAAAGTCTGCTTGCTCCTTGAAAATTGGTACCATTATCGGAAGGGATTTCCGCAGGTTATCCTCGTCGGCAGATGAATCGCCTGATGCACTTCACGGAGGATTCCGTCGATAAATTGTGAGCCACTTCAACGTGCACTGCCCTTATCGTTAAACAAGTAAACAGGGCGATCCAGCGATTCGCATTGCTTCTACCAATTTTCACTGTTAGGGGCTCAAAGAAATCTAGGCCGGTATATGTAAACGGACGTACAAATGATGCCATCCTTGCATCCGGGGAATAGGCAAGCACTTGTAGATCCGGCACCATTGACATGCCTTCGCTGCACTGATTACCGCTGTCTTTAGCCTTGGGATGTAGTATAGCTGGCGAACCCCGTTCACAGTAGTTTCCGAGTTTCCGTGTAGATATCTACGATGGTAGCTGTCTAGTAGCAGAGCAGTGAACGTGTCCTTCCTAGGAAGTATCACTGGAAACTTCATTTCCTTCTCGATGTTTGGTGCCGCTCCAATTCTGCTATCCACTCGAAGAATGTCTTCTTCGTCCAGGATTGGACACAGCTGATAGACAGCACTGGTTTTCTCCAAAGGCATCTGCTCGTTCGTTGACGCCAATTTATTCCGTTATAGGACCACTATCTCGTCCGGAAAGCATCGTAGTTGCGCCTCTCGGATGAGAAAGTTTTCCGCCCTCTTGAGTTCTTCTGACGTTAGCGGTCCCACTGATCGTTCTTGTCTGGAAATCTTCTTCTTGAGGATTTTAATAAATCGAAATACATAAGCGACCGGACGCACAGCTTTAGATAATCGAGAAAAATGTTCCAATTCCACTATACGCTCCGGAGTCTGTATCGCCTGTACCACATAGCAAGGACGTAGTTCTTCTTCCATGGGTTGCGTAGATATTCTCTGCGTTGGCCATTCTGATTCTGACAGCCGCAGAAATAGTGGACCGCTGAACCAGACACTGTTTGCAGTTAGATCTGGACCGTTTCCCCACCCAGCGCCAATTTTGCACGTCGATTATCGTGAACAGTTCTCCAACCCTCCATGCGACGAATTGTTTGTATCGTCGCTGAATCGCTCCAGAACACCTTTCTTGCGATGCGCAGTGTGTGATTTTCTTCGACGAACTGCGATAGTCGGCTGCCTTTAAATCTAAGCGAGCAATCGATTGTGTCTTCAGTGGGGTCACCTTCGTCTTTGCAGTTACAAGAACACACTCTGGGGATCCATCAGTGCTCCAAGTTCGAAAATATGCTGCTGCACAGTACGCTGATACACTGGCGTCTACGAAAATGTGAAGCTGTAGATCACGATACCGCTTCTTGGTAGCACCGGGGAAATAGCATCGTGGAACTTGGAGGCTTTTAACATCTTCAAATAATCCCGTCCAGTTTTTCCACCTTCTATACAGATCTTCGTTTATCTTCTCGTCCCAGTGTTTTCCCTCTCTCCATACTTCTTGTAGAAGAACCTTCCCATGCACTATGAACAGACTTAGTAGCCCCGGGGGTCCAAGAATGACATCAAGCACTTCAGCATTTGCCTTTTCGTGGGATGTTCGTCGCTGTTGATCATTTATTGGGACACCTTGATTGCTTCCTCTACGGATCCGTAGCTCTCCAACGAGTCGTCGACGTAATGGTTCTCCACAATACCTGCAACAGCTCGGGGATACATCTCTTTGAACTCATTTACATTTTTGTTCTTAATGTATTGAGCTGACGCCGGGGAGCATGTAGAGCCGAATGTCGCAACGTCCATCACATACACCACTGGAGAAAGGGAGGGGCCGTTGCGCCAAATGAAGCGCTGGGAGTGACGATCTTCTTTGCCCTTGAATGAACTACTTGCTGACACGGGTACATAAGTACATCTGTGCCAGCATACCTGCCTACGCCGGTACCTACTGCCCCTCCTGAATCTTACGACAGAGAAGTATCATACAGCGAGACACCAGGTAAGCCAGACAATTATCCTCTGCAAGCAAAAAAGCCACCATTCAATAACGACGGAAACCTCCGCCATTTGATGATGCAATTTGGTAGCATTGCTTTATCGCCTTCGCAATCACCATTGATAAATGCAAATATAGCCACCTTCGCCCCCTCGCCATCGCAATTAGCTGCCAGACAAGTCATTCCCAGTGCCAAAAGTCGGTTTGTTCTACAAAAACGCTTTAAATATGCTTGTATTTCAATTTAGGGTTGTTAAATCCGTCATACAAAATAGTTTGAAACGGGCAGATTGATAAGTGAGTTGTCAAGTACCTATTTTGATTGATGAATCCATCATTGGTGCAGCCGACCTTCAGAGGATATTTCGGAGAACATTGAGTTAGCATAATCGAAGATTATTATACATTTAAAGTTTTTCATTTATTTTTGTGATGATAACTTAGAGCTAATTATTTACTAAAATAGAATATTTAAAGTGCAGAATCTTTATGAATGCTGCCATCCAGAATCAGATACATAAAAATGTGGATACAAATATGGTTCAACTAATGAAAACCACCCGAATTCAATTGTCTTGCTTTGTTACTGTGGCAATGCAGGTAAGGTAGAATGAATTACATCTTAGGACATACTTTGTTGTTTCAGTTAAATATATCGCCACATTAAGTTAGTAATTTTAGATTATAGAGAATGAACTCACATTCCATTGCCAACCGCCGATGGAACAGTGGCTCGAGATCCATACGAACGTGGCGGAGCGGTGCTGCTCGGGACGCTAGGCGTGGTGCTGGCGCCGTAACTAGCAGTACTCATAGATCCAAATGAACTGCCAATAGTGCTGGCGAGTGGAGGACGTTGCCTTTCTTCCGGGCGGCGGGTCGTCGCAGGAGGTGCCGTACTGAAACCGCCTGCTGCTGGTGCTCCAAACGATGGAGGTGGTTTGCTGAAGTTGGGTAGTGATACGGGTGGTGCTGCTGTAAATCCAGTGCTTGTTCCATTTGGCTGACGTGCGCTGTATGCAGTCGCACGTAAATCATGGCCACCATATGGAGCAGATTTGTCAGCAGAGGTTGATCCATATGTAGAGCTTGGCTTCGAGTTGTCGCGAGAGCCATATCCTCCACGATCATTGGATGCACCAAAGCCATTGGATTTGAATCCACCATCTCGATCCTTATTTCCTCCAAATCCACCGTTTCTGGATCCATAGTCATCACGACGAGCGAATTTCGGGCCGCGATCATCTCCATTTCCGCTGCGGTAATCATCCCCTCGACGTCCTTTGTAATCGTTTCTCATCGGACGATCGCGACCGCTATTAAAGCGTCCACGGCCACCACCACGATTACGACCACCTCCACCGCCACTGCGGGCGTATTGCTCCAACTCCGGACTGATATACTGTCAAAGAAAGTGGTATGGTTAGTATGGGAGAAAGATCATTGACCAATGGTTAAACTGTGTACCTGATTGGCTTCCTTTAGTACTCCGATCAAATCGTAAGCTTTTGAGCTATTTGCCGGGGTAAAGAATGTGTAAGATGTACCCTTGTGGTTGGAGCGGCCAGTTCGACCAATACGATGAATATAATCTTCCGTGTTATTCGGGAAGTCAAAATTGATGACGACTTTCACATCATCGACGTCTGTTTATCGTAGGGGATTAGAGAAAGATTAAGAAATGTTAATGCCCGCTCAGAACCGGAAGCTTAAAACTACGAAAAGCGAAAACAGATAGGATAACGAGTACCTACCAATAGAGTTAAATAATAAATTTTGATTAGGATGGTCACGTTAGTGATGCTCCCGTATAACAATTTGAAAATAAGTTAAAACTAATCCGCATCAGTCAGTCAGCAGCGAGCAATTGGGAACAGAATTGTAGGCCGAAATCCACGACAGCAGAACGAATCTAAACTGTAAATGCACATGATAGTTCAACGGCACAAACGGTAGTTTAACGGAGTGGTGGTACCGTGCTGAAGAAATCACCGAGCAGGACACGGATGAAATGGTGATGTTAATCGTTCACGCATAACGTCTGTTTCGTTAACCTCTGCAATGCAACTTTTCATTGAAGACATCAATGCTGACGCTCACAGTTGTTAACGATTAACAACCCTGGTCCAGTCCAGACTGCTCACATTGAACAATTTCAAAACTCAAATGAAATACATTATATTTTCATAACACAAAATGTCTTTGTCTATATCACTACCTTCATTGTATGGCTCTGAATCAAAATCTTGGAATTTAGGATGGTGGTGCAAGTTGCTCCGAATAGTTATCATCTAAAGCAAAAATTCCAGGCGCTTTGAAATTAATTCTTCCATAAATTGTTGACATTAAATGATAGAAAACACTCCAATTAGCAAGGTAGCAGTATTTGATATATTGCCTATGCTTTTAAAGATGTTTTCCTGCTATGGAATAAGTACTTTTGAATACTTGTTTGTGCCATCGGCTCCGTCGAGTTGTGTTAAATGAATTTGATGGTAAAGAATAACCAACTTCAAAAAATCGAGGTTATATTGGAAGGATTGTTCTTACTTAATGGAATGGAAGTCAAGCATGATGGTTAGAGAGACAGAGTAAATGGAGATGTGTTTGAAAAATTAAATGAGATAAATAAATAGAGTACTTTTCACGATTTAGAGGCTTTCGAATTCAATGCTTCTATCAGGAGAATTTTCTGCTATCAAAACTAGATTTCACTTATCTGTGGCAACTTTTAACACATAAATTGACTATTTTCTAAGACACAGAGACCTTTTCAGTTTTAATAATATGGTATTACCAAAGAACCAATTACCAAAGTGGACCGTATTTAATGGTCTTTTTATGATAAGTTAAACTCCTTTCGAAGTTATGAACAATTGTATATAAACGTACTCAAAGAAACATTGCTTTGTAGTGTCTTCATACAAAAGTTAATGCCGGGCAACTCATGAAACTATGACGAATGAATTACATTGTTCTACTGATAGCATTCGATGACTCTACTCTACTTACTCTAAGTGGAATATCACTGAACATTATGATAAGATGTTCAAAAAATCACTTGTGTCCTAGTTCCTATCCCAAGCATCACTGCAGATTCTATCAAGGTTTGAAAGAATTCTACTGAACCATGGAAACTTCATTGAATTTAATCAAGTTAAATAACTAATATCAATAAGAAGTATACAATCATGCATTTAGTACCTCAATTTAGTTCAAATGTTGTAAAAAAATGTCTATTCTGAATTCTGACATTCTATGAATTCTGATTCTTTTTTTCTACATTCAAAATAATCTACACCTTCAAGTTAGGTGAAATATCACGTAAGCTCTCATTTTATTCCATTCAATAGCCATTCAGTGCATTCAGAAAATGATAAAGAAAATCATACCATTTTACCTAGACTATGCCTATCTTTAAAACTACCATGAAATTTCAGTCAAATTTACTACGTTTATGGTAAAACCTTCAACATTTGTGGTACATTTGACAGACCTCAGTGTCGTGTACTAATACTCGAGTATTAGTACACGACACTGAAGAAGTCTGCACATTGTAGACGAAATCACGCGTATCTATAGTCAAGATAAGCAATAAATTGTTGGTAGTTGCGCTTAATTTAACCCTGGAAATGGTACTAATCGTCTGCTTCTTATTTTCTAGTTACAGGTATTCCACTAAACAGCTCACACTCTTCATAATTCATATCTCTTTTGTTTCTGAACCGGTTGTCATAATTCATGCCCCATAAGAACCAGTCATGTCTCAAATTTTAAATTCTGGATTTGAAACTGGCCCATTGTTCCGGAGTTATTCCGGGATGTAGTGGATAGGTTTTTTTTTCCGGATGAAGGGTAAGTTATTATTTCCTTCTGAAACCTGTCTTGCGACGTTTCAAACCTCATGATTTTGCAAAAGAAGTTTATTTAAGGACATTGATGAGGCCACATTCCGGGGTACCAAGGAGATCTGATTCCCCCTGGGAAATGGCCACTTTTCGATCGATTCTGAAACCTACCTTGCGACGTCTCAAACTTCATAATTTTACGCAACGAGTTCATTGAAGGACATTTCGAGTATTCTTGGTCATTTTGAAACTGGCCCCCTACCTTTGCCTGGGGAATTCATAACCTGGAATGTGATAATAGTGAACAAGAATCCTCGGAATTTCCTGCAATGAACTCATGAACTTTGACACGTCAAAAGCAATGTTTTAGAAACAAATAATAAGTTACCCTTCATCCGGAATAACAAGCCTACCCCGGAATAATTCCGGAACCATGTGGCCAATTATAAATATTCATCCAGAATTCAAAATTGGAGACATGACCGGTTCTTTTAGGGTGAAATGATTTCTTTATCAGAAAATGATAAAAGCCTAAAAGATGTGAAGAATGGGTAAGGGTTCAATGTGTGCTTACATGACATGTTCTATGACATGAGAACTTCTTTTTTTTTTCATGAATGCAATTGAAATTATGATCAGAGCTGGTAAATCTCACGGCCATCATCTGACAATGAAAAAACAGGCTATCTCAATGTCACGAGAAGAAACGAACTATCATGAGATTTCTTGTCATTCTCACACCACCATGCAGTCGTGAGATTTTGTCTCATGAGATTTTGTTTTACAAATTTCTAACTAGTCTACTTGAAATTAGCCAAGCAATAATATGTAATCGACAGAGTGGACATTTTATTTCAAGTTTTGTTATTAAACTTACAGTTATATCAATAAATTTGCTTGTAATAGCGATGACCAAAATACTGTCACGTGCTGTCATGACGAAAAATTCGATGAGATTTAGAAGAAAATCTCCATCATCGTTTTCTCGCCCGATGAGATTTTCAGACGTAGTTTGGTAAAAATCGTAGGTCATTTTTCATTGAAAATGACAATTGCCAGCCCTGATTATGATGCTGGAATCAACCAGTGAATGATTTTGATAAAACCTCTACCAGTTTCGTTACATTTCAGTGACGATAAGGCCGAAAGCAATAAGTACCTTCACATGAAAATCTCGTACCTCTTACGATAAAAATACGATGGAAAAAATTTACATATGTTTCACGTAGCATTGAAGTGTCAATTATTTTGAGTGTATGCTGAAGTGGCTAATAGTCAAAAATTTTGATCGCTTTTACTCTTGTTCTAGCAGTAGGTTTAGTTTGTTTGGTAATTATTTTATTTCATTTCATTATCAACTGACTTGATAAGTGTCCAAATGATAAAATTTCTCGCTTAATTTTTCAAAAGACCGCAAATAACAATGAAACGCTCTTTGTTCACTTTTTCGTTCAGTTTCCGTTCCGTTATAGTCTGCATAATTTTTCGATGTGTAGAAAGAAACGGTCGGAAAATTGATTGATTGCACCGATATTGAATAAAAAGAACGAGAACAAAATTCTGTTATTATTACATTGGTCGTTTTGTAAAATTGATCAAATGCTGGTTCCTTTTTAGGCGCTATATTATTTACACGTCGATCACAATGATAACAGCATGCTGTTCGGTAAGCTTTTTCTCAGAAAAATGAAACTAGCTATCCGAAAATAGTTAATTTTGAAACGTTTTTAAGTTACTGCTGAGTGCTACAAAAAATGAAAAACAGATAATGTAATTTGTAGAAGATTCCGATGAACCTAGATTTATGTTAAGTATATTGACGTGATTGACTGGGGATAGTGGTGATTAACAGCGTTAATCTGCGTGGCGTGTGAGGTGAGACAACTTGCTCTCCCTTTGATTTGGACGGAGAGTCACCTCGTATGTGAGAGCGAGTCATATTACCTCGAACACCATGCCGAATACAAGGCTGTAAGCATTTCACGACGCACCGTAATACGTGCTCGCTACTAGAAATGATAACAACAACAACACGATTGTTAGCTGCGAATAATCTGAACAACTTATCGCAAAACAAACAGAAAGGGACGTTACTCCAAATTGGTAATCGGAGTCTAACATCTCCGGGAATGACTTCTAGTGTCGATCAGAGATACTTATTTTCAAATATATTTAAAGCCACAGCGAATCAATCTTCATTTCCAGCAACCACAACAATCCCTCCTCCTTTTTTTTAGCGTGTTCTACCAATGTATCAATACAACGTCACTTTCGTGGCGAGTGGAGACTGTTCCCGTTGGGTTAAAGTTAATACGCAGCCATATTCAAGGCACACATCGGTAACTGCTGCTAGCGATGAAGCTTCAAGCCAGTCAGTGTAAAAATTTTCGATAGCATCAGAGCTAATAATAATGACTAAATAAAAGTGCTTCTAAAAAAGGGACATGTCAGTTATCCTTCTGATTTCACAAGCAACCTAAAAGAGCGTAGAACGAATCGAAACTTACCTTTGTATTGAAATGTGCACGTTACCAAATCCTGTGGCACATGTTGTTTTCGGTAGAAACCTACGCTTTGAACTGTTTACTGACATGCATAAGCCTTTCTTAGAGCACGTTACTGGAATCGTGAACGACCAGACTGTTCACGATGCCTGCGGAACGCAACCTTCGGACCAATCACGAACCATACGGGCCCGATATCCGTTGCGTTATCAGTGAGGATGTGTGCGTATGTGTGTATGACTGAGGCAACTGCGCATTAGAAGGAACAACACTCGCGTACCAAGTGACGCTGGAAGATGTGTAAACAAGGTTGCGCAGTGTATTGTCCAGTATTCGTCAGCAGATGCCCACTTCCGTTCGGTTGCTATGAAATCATGCCAGGCCCGGTTCGTTGGTATTTGCACAGCAAACCAACTAGAACCTTCAAAAGGTCTACAAAGCTCGGAAAGGACATTCTCACAACCAGAGAGCGAATGAAAAACTATTGGGAGTGCAAACTGCGTTCAATCCTGTAAAAACGAAGCGTGCGTCAGTTAGAAACAGCCAGATAGATAGACTAGCAATCCGCTGAATTTCAGACAATTAGCGAAGATGTTCCGTACGATTAATAAGTGCATTCTGGACAACGGATCGGAGAAGTGGACGAATTAAATACTGGAACAAAATGCGGCAAACCTAGAAGAAAAACAGTATTGCGGACATGTCGTGGAACAGTATCGAGTTCTTCGATACGGGTCGGCCATTTCTGGTTCTTCACTGCGTTGCTCTTGATACGTGTCTCCGCATGATGCGATGACTGACCACGGCGTGTTAAGTTCAACCGATTTCCAGTGTGCTGCCAAATTGAGGTGAAATTCAATGTATGTTAACGTTGGTAGTGCCTTTGCTTTGGTCCGGGTATCAGATGTCGACGAGCTTTATAAATCGTAGAAACCTTCTAATCTAAACGTGTCTGCAAATCAATTGAAATCAGCTAAATGAGCCAGACTTAGGATCAGAATGCCAATTGAAAATACATGGCATGGTATAATGTTGAGTACCTCTCGAACATTCGACCACAAGTAAATAACATTTTTGATCTTTTAACCGTTCAAATTCGGTTGTAAATTTTTCAAAAAGCAACAATAATTGTTACTGAATCCCACAGAGAAAAATATGAATATTCATTAGAAAGCGACACTACAGAACAGACACCGGAAGAAACGACGATTGTTCCATGGGGGACCACTCGTACTGAATTCGGGTAGTCCTTTCCGTCTTCCGACTTCCAACCATAGATTGAATTTCGCCAACGTTCCCAATAGGGGTCATCTCGAACGAATAAAACAGATCTGTCAGTTCTCACCTAATCCACGCGAAGCCACGTCGGTAGCGACCAAAATTCCGCTACGCGACCGCCGGAACGAACTCAAGACATAATCGCGATCCTTTTGTGTTTTGTCACCGTGAATGCCGTCAGCCCTCCAACCGTTGCGCTTAATAATGCCTGCAATCTGATCAACCTTACGTTTTGTCTCGACGAAAACGATCGACTTATTATCGCCTTGTTGCGATAGCTCGGTAAGCAATTTGAACAGACGATTTTCCTTCTCGTATTCTTCGCAACATTCGATGACCTGTACGATTTGATGATTTGCTGCCAAACTGAGTGAGCCAATGTTGATTTGAATGTAATCCAGGAGAAATTCCTCCGCCAGCTTACGGATTTCCTTCGGCCATGTAGCCGACCACATGAGAACCTGCCTGTCTGGTCGTACTTGAGAAATAATTTTCCTAATCTGCGGCTCAAAACCCATATCCAGCATACGATCCGCCTCGTCCAGTACCAAGTAAGTTGTACGGCGCAGATTAGTCGTTCCACTTTCCAAAAAATCAATTAACCGTCCTGGAGTAGCAATCACTATTTCCACACCACGTCTCAAATCATCAGCTTGAGGATGCTTCGAGGCACCTCCAAAAATGCAAGTGTTCATAATACTCATACGACGCCCAAATTCATTACAAACTTGCTGAATCTGCTGGGCCAACTCTCGAGTTGGTGCCAGAACCAATGCAATCGGACCATCTCCACGTAGCAGCCTCGGTTGGTTACTGATATGAATCAAAGCCGGTAGAATGTAAGCCAAAGTTTTTCCGCTACCGGTTTTGGCGATACCGACCATGTCCCTTCCGCTCATCGCGATCGACCAACCTACAGCCTGGATATTAGTCGGTTCCTGGAATCCTTGGCGAGACATCTCGTCCATGGATTGCATTAACTTGTACTAGCAAAAAATCAAATGAGTTTTTTAATACGTTTTATGTGAAAAGGTGCATGGATTTTATTTTTTCATAAAAAGTTTAGTGTTGGATTTTTTGTACTTTTCATGTAATAAAACGAAATGTGTGAATACAAGAGGTTTTATTTGTACCATCATAATCATATATTATAAATAATCATAAAAACTTCATCACTTTTTGAAGCTATCGCGTTCAGCAGCTCTTCTACGGGAATGGCAAAAATGCTCGGCAGATCTGAAACATTCACAACAAACACCGTTAACATGGCAAAGAAGAACATCTATAGTAATTTATTACCTTCAAAAAATTCAGTGACTTCCGCTGGCAAGCCAATCACCTAAGCCACCACACGGTAAACTTCACTTTGCTTCTCCATTTTTCTTCTTCTAGAACGATAAAGCAGCTGATTGTTTTTCGCGCACGGTTTTTTATTTCGTTTTAAGTGCGAAGATGGATAGAATAGGGCAAAGTGAAAACACACTTGAAATGCTTGAATGACATTTCTCGCTCCATTGAAAATTATGTGCGGACCATATCAGTCTCATTGGAAACGAACCTGTGTATTAAGTGACGGGTGTTAAAAATTATGTGCGGCAAATGAAAATCATACTGGCTCACAAGATTTCAAGTCGAAGCAAAAATTGACCGATTCAAGTGCAAATTTTAAGTAATAAAAATTATTGATTTATTTTCAGTGTCCGTATTGGGCGCAACTATCTGGGTAACCTAAAATACCAGCACGTCGTGCTATCATTTTAGTTTAGTCACTCAATCTCACACCGGTCGCTTTGCTAGCGTTTTTAGTTGCGCCCGATACGGTTTAAAGTGGTGAGGGCGATCAAATATAGTTTAGTCGCGCACCGGCTCGGGTGCTCTAAGTCAGCCTTAAGAAATTCCAAAGCATCGTTCATAAGAAATCTGAAAAGCCATCACACGACCGTAAATGCTAAGAAATGCGCTCAGATAGACATATCAACGTATCTGAGAGAAAAAAATTGTTGTACCGACAATTAAATCATGGTCAGATGACTATCGATAAGAATTCGTATATTTCCAATGTTTTCAATAACCATGAAACATGAAAATAGAATTCACAATTACATACGCATTTTTGACTATGATTTTCAAATGAGTAACAAGGACTATTCCGACATTAGGTGAAAATGCTTGCATCAACTATTTTAATGGTTTTTTGTATGGTAGTTTTGACCATGATCATAGGTCGGTTCAAAATCACTATACTGCAATTGTCATCCTAACCCCCAATAATGGTAAAATTGACTATCAAATTCCTCTCTGTGTACAGCGTTGTACGAACTGTCAAATACTTTAATCCAGTACCAAAAAACACGTACTAGACTAAAGGAGTACAACGCTGTACGTTGTATATCTGTCCCAGGCATAAGATTATTTGGCTGAGTGTATGATAACAAAGAGCGTGCACGCAGAAAAAAAATACCGTTATATATTACAGGTAAATCCAAACATAAACATAGTTTATTCTGGTCGCAAATTTAAACTTGCTTTATTTCAAACATATTCTATGTTCACATTGATTGTTGTTTTTTGTATTCTCCCATGCGCGGAAGAAACGATCTTTGATGAAGTTTGTCAGAAGCAGATAATTTCTCATCTCCATGCGAAGCGCTAGGAGCAACAATCAATGTGCAACTAGCGATTGAAATTGGTAACTGTTGTAGAACCCCGGTCCGAAGTAACCTTGCAGTGACCTTGCAATAATTGGGTTGGACCTCCGGTATAGTATCTTGGTGTTGTTTTGATTCACTATGTTATTTGAACAAATTTGAGAATGTGTGGGGGGCAGTAGGGGCGAATGAGGGCGAGGGACCGAGGCAGAGAGAGCCAAGAAAAATGTTTTGGGATGTGTCTATGGACGGTAATTTATTGCTAGAACGAATAGACATGAAGAGAAAGTGTATTGATAGTTCCGTATAGGGCAACGGCAGGCTTTGAAATTAAAAGATACAAGTTTGAAAACGAGCGGAGGGCATTGAACGGTAGTATCCGATCAGCCACATAACCCTTTACCAACAATCAATATGCAACTAGCGATTTGAAATTGGTTCACTGTTGAAGAACCCCTTGGTCCGAAGTACACCTTGAAGCCAGCACCTAACTATACATATTTGCGCCTTTGTTTTGATTTGCTGTGTTATTTTGACAGAACATATGCGATTGTCTTCGTGTGAGTTCATTATTAGGGGCGTATTATTAAGCTTGGGACCGATGTGCTAGTACTGACTGAGCCAAGAAAAAAATCGTATTTGTTCGGGACCTACTGGTCTTAGAGTTAGTCTATGATACTACCCCATGCAGGATAGGCAAGTGGAGGAAATCCCCTTGACTGGTAAAAAGTTATGCAACCGATCGGGCTCTTATACTACCTATTGCCTTTTTCTAGTTCTAGCGATTTGTCCCTCTCCCAATACTGCCTAACACGGGTGAGAAGTTATCTCCCGCTGTTGGGTTTATTTTTAGCATGCACCGCCTATTTCACACATTTGTTCTTCTCGTCATACTATTATTATTCTCTGCACAGAAAGGAATTAGATGGTCAATTTTACCATTATTGGGGGTTAGGATGACTATTGCAGTATAGTGAATTTGAACCGACTATGATCATGGTCAAAACTACCATTAAAAATAGTTGATGCAACATTTTCCATAATGTCGGAATAGTCCTTGTTACCATGATCATAGTCAAAAATGCCATGAACGTGGTGAATTCGACCATTTTCATGGTTATTGAAACCATTATATGCGATAGTCATCCTGACCATGATTTAATTGTCGGTACAACGATGAAATTTTTCTCAGAGTGTGCTATTACAAACTCTGAAAAAACTTTCATAATATAAATAAATATAATGAATGTCGCTACTTTCGAATTATTGTTTTCGTTCAGTGTAGCTGTCATAACGGTTATCTTAAGGTGTTAGCCTCATTCACACTTTTCGATCACTCAAACCATTGTCGGAGTAAATGATTATACCTAAAAAGACGAGAAAACGAAGAAAACAAAATGTCAGGAAGCCCCTCCATTACGGTTGGTTGGAGAGTAGCCGTGTGAAATTTTCTTCAATAACAACCCGTAGTTTTATCCATATAAATTAAAAATTACGTACATTTTCTAGTGAAATGACATTGAATCGAATTTAGAAGCTTCAAATCATTTAAATTTTCTGAATTTTCGTCAAGTCTTTGCAGGAAAGGTCTAAAATTGTGTGCAAAACATGGGAAATGAAATGGAATCAGGAAGCAGTCCTGGTAAGTGAACGTTTGAGTTGAAGGTTACAGTGTTTGTAAACGGTGTGGGTGTTCCCTCTTTCGTTCCAGATACTGCGGACATCGAGAACATCTTAAACATAAAAACCTTTCCAGGTTAAATAGCCCGGATTTAGTATATGCAGGACATAATTCTATTAAGCGTTTTTCTATATGGGTAGGATTTTTCAATCTTGTTCATTATAGAAACTCAATATGGTAAAACCAAGACACGATCTCAACCTCGGGTTTACTCTATCGAGCTAGCAGGTTGTCTTACGCTGGATTGTGAATTTATCGGCACTGGGACAGACGGCAAGGAACACATACTTACGCATGAGTATCGATTGTGAACACGGCGTGAAGTTGTGCTGGACTATCTTACGTTCAAACCGCAAAAACTGTGATAGACTTTCGTACGGAGATAAGCGGAATACGACCGGAAATGATGGAATCCGGCCAGGAATTTAGCTCAGTTAGAGAAACATGTAAAATTGCTCTTGCATGGACGAATTCTCGTTGGCATGCATTGAAAAATGACGTACTGGTGCTTAATTTGCGACACCACGGCAGTAAGATTCTGTTTGTCAATTTGGAATCAGTTGTCATTTTGTAATGTTTCTTTTTTTTTATTATTAGAATGACTCGTGACACACGGCACGGTTCAAGCCTATTGCTCGGCGAATACGAGCATTTGGTATGACTTAAAGAATCTATGTCCAAAGCTGATTCTAGGAGGAGAAATACAGACAGGAATCCATGATTCAGTCCAGGATGCATCCGCCGCCATGAAAATCTACCGAAATCTTCCAAGACGAGTGGGAAAAATCCTTGAAAAAGAGACAAGTCGCATTCGAAGATGACAAAACAAGCAATGTAGATGAGATTAAATATCATAGCAGATGGGCAGTCGTTATGTTTACTGTTTGGGAAAGTGTAGTTAGACTTCTTTAATTATTTTCAACTAAGCTGGTGTAACAATATGAGCATGAAGAACAGCAAAACAAAACTCGATTATGTACAGCCAAGACCAATTGATAGGCAATACTTTCAGCGAAAAATAAATATCCTGCAAATCTTATGAACGATATTGACCATATCGTTTTTAATAATCTGAATTTGATCAGCAATCTTAATTCTAATGTATGAGTTTTCTAATACTAATCGTCTTCGAGGCTCTCTTCCATCGGCTCTTCATTCTCTGATTTGTGATTCCCTTCTTGTCGCGCATTCTTTGTAACTTTCCTGTAATCTAGAATGAGGAATTGACAGCATTTACAACATCCATCCAAACGCAACCTATCTTACTTTCTAAATCCCTTTTCGTTGCGGTTGTGAAGCTATCGAGAACTCGTCTCCTCCAGCCCAGCAAGGGCCTGATCCACAGTTTTGGAGTTTTTTTTTTTAAGCCGCTGCGGTAGCTGCTATGGTCGAGTACAACTGAAACACAGAAGTAGCGCAGGTCAAGGCCATTCGCGATTCGTTAGATATCTTAATGTCTGGCGGTAGTGCTTCTTTCATCAGTCGCGTCACCACAGCATTCGGTAGATTTAGATCTTCAATTCGTTCAACCATTTTCGGTGTATTTTGTCAGCGATTTCAGCTGAGCGTTGCAAATTTAACCTGTTACAATCAGTGCGTTGAAAGCCGCGAATTTTTGTACGTCTTCAGATTTGACAGATGGATTGGAATTCAGTCCAGATTACACTTCAAATTGAATTTGATGATGTAGCTTACAATGCTCAATCCTT
>JAHHFK020002871.1:0-44964 GCA_024533555.2 Aedes koreicus
GCATAATGCAGAACGACATTATGTTTTCCGATTCCGAACAAACTGCTTGATACAACTATCTCGTCGCTATGATTTGTACGGAAAAGCTTGTTTATCTCTAAACGTCAATCGCGGTCGAGCTACACTGTTACACTGAAACAATATTGTAGAAGGAAATAGGTTGCAGTGTAACAAAAAAAAACAAGCGATAGTTTTATTTGTGCACCATCTGAATATTCTTGATTCTAGGTAACCAAACGCACCTTGTACTAGTTGCATTTTTGACAATTGCAGAGGAATTGCAAAGCTGCATTTTAGTGGACATAGGCAATGCAAGTTGAAAATAACCTGAAATTGACTTATGTATTTTTTTTAATTACTTTTTTGCAGCACGATTTACAATATTTGAAAGTCTTACAAAATTCTATTGCAACTCTAAAGGAACAATGTCATGTTGTAAATAGGCTCCACCGCTGGCGCTTTTTCCACTGCTGTTCTTTGTGATTTTGAGGTACAAAGCCACACAAAACTATCCCTAATTTATTTCAAATGAGGTTTTTATGCTTTATTGAAACGAGTTGTGCTACTAAAGTGTAGAGTAACACCATTCGCTGCACTGGATAATTACCAAGATTTGGGAGAAGGAATGTTTACCGGAGGATTGGATGGAAGGAATAGTAGTGTGTCCCATCTATAAGAAGGGCGACAAGCTGGATTGCTGCAATTATCGTGCGATCACGCTACTGAGCGCTGCCTACAAGTTGCTCTCCCAAATGTTATGCCGCCGCCTGTCACCAATTGCAAAGGAGTTCGTGGGGCAATACCAAGCGGGATTCGTGGGTGCCCGCGCTACTTATTAATTTACATGGCATAACGTCACAATACTAAAACATAGCCTGATACACAATATACCTCCATAATGCCCGATTCGTGGCTGCTCCTCTCCAATCCCTTGGGCATCTTGTACCCCCTAAGTTTTGCTCCACCTGGTCTGACCATCTTGCTCGTTGCGCCCCACGTGGTCTTGTACCAACCGGATTCCCGTCGAACATCATTTTTGCAGGACAGTTGCCCGGCATTCTCGCAACATGTCCTTCCAGCTTTTGCCACCTTATGAATACTGGGTTCGCCAGCGAGTTGTGCGAGTTCATGGTTCATCCTTCGCTTCCATAGTCCGTCCTGCTGTACTCCACCAAAGATGGTTCTTAACACCCGTCGCTCAAAAACTCCGAGTGCTTGCAGGTCCTCTTCAAGCATTGTCCACGTCTCATGCTCGTAGAGAACAACCGGCCTTATTAGCGTTTTGTACAGGACTTCTGGCTGGCCCGCAATTGATACGTTGCGGATGCGTTTGCGTGGATTTGACAGTTTTCCCATAGGTTTTCTGTCAAATTTATGTCAACGCATCCGCAACGTATCAATTGTGGGTCAGTCATTCCACTGATAATCCGCCTCCGGATCTCACGGCTGTTATCGTTGTCCGCAGTAACCAGTGAGCCGAGATAGACAAATTCATCGACAACCTCGAACTCATCGCCGTCGATCGTTACACTGCTGCCCAGTCGGGTCCTGTCGTGCTCGGTTTCGCCTGCCAGCATGTACTTCGTTTTGGACGTATTTATCTTCAACCCAATCTTCTCTGCTTCGCGCTTTAGTCTGGTGTACTGCTCTGCCACCGCCTCAAATGTTCTGCCAACAAAATCCACGTCATTGGCAAAGCAGATACATTGATCGGATCTGTTGAAAATCGTGCCACGCATGTTAAACGCCGCTCGTTGCATAACAACTTAAAGAGTAATGTAGTAGCCCGCGCTACTACGGACCAGATTTTCGCGATTCGGCAAGTGCAGCAGAAATGTCGCGAATACAACGTGCCCACACATCATCTTTTCATCGATTTCAAATCAGCGTATGATACAATCGATCGAGACTATGGCTATGGCAAATCATTCACGAATATGGATTTCCGGAAAAAATGACGCGGTTGATCAAAGCAACGATGGATCGATTGATGTGTGTCGTCCGAGTATCAGGAACGCTCTCGAGTCCCTTCAAATCTCGGAGAGGGTTACGGCAAGGTGATGGATTGTCGTGTTTGCTATTTGATATTGCATTGAAGGGTGTGATTCGAAGAGCTGGGATGGACACGAGTGGCACGATCCTCAGGAAGTCTGTCCAACTATTTGGCTTCGCCGACGACGTTGATATCGTAGCACGTAACTTTGAGACGATGGCGGAAACGTACATCAGACTTAAGGCTGAAGCTGGTAGGATTGGGCTTGTGATTAATGCGTTGAAAACAAAATACATGAAGGGAAGAGGCTCACGAGAAGACAATGTTAGCCTCCTAGCACGAGTTCAGATCGACGGTGATGAATCCGAGGTAGTAGACGAATTCGTGTATCTGGACTCATTGGTGAACGCCGATAACGACACCAGCAGAGAAATACAAAGGCGCATTATGGCTGGCAATCGTGCCTACTTTGGACTCCAAAAGACGCTAAGATCGAACAAAGTTCGCCGAACTACAAAGTTGACCATCTACAAGACATTAATTAGACCGGTAGTTTTCTACGGCCATGAAACATGGACATTGCTAGCGGAGGACCAACGCGCCCTTGGAGTCTTTGAACGGAAAGTGCTGCGTACGATCTACGGTGGAGTGCAGATGGAAGACGGAACGTGGAGGAGGCGAATGAACCACGAATTGCACCAGTTGCTGGGAGAACCTCCCATCGTACACATCGCAAAAATCGGTTGACTACGATGGGCTGGGCATGTCATAAGAATGTCGGATGACAGCCCTGTGAAAATGGTTCTCGAAAACGAACCGACAGGTACAAGAAGAAGAGGCGCGCAACGAGCAAGGTGGATCGATCAAGTAGAAGGCGACCTGCGAACCCTCCGCAGACAGCGAGGTTGGCGAGCAGCCTCTGTGTACAGCAGAGGCCACGCCGGCCTTAGTCTGATTGGTAAGGTATGTAACACCAAGAGGTTCCATTTCCCGACCAATTTGGGAAATCCCGGGATCCATGGAAATGTTTCAATGTGCTTAAAAACGCAATTTGTGGTTAGGAATATGTTTTATTCATCAATAAAAAAAATCATTGGTTCAAATCAAGTAACTGGTCTTATCAATTTGAATTCGTTCTCTGAAAATACGACTTCAAGAAGCAAATGTTATTAATGCTTTCATCGGACAGTGAGGTTCGCTTTTTAGTACAGATATTTCCGGAGTTTAAGCCGGGTTTGATTGATTTTAAGCCGCCGCAAAAGATTTCAAGATTCGGGCTCAACTTACCATGTAGCTCAAAAAGTGACAGCTCTTTCGCAATTACTTTTGAAAAATCGATCATTGCCGAATCAGTCTGGGACGGGTTGGCATATTCCTTTAAAGCCGATTCCACTTCCTCACGCATGCTCGATGGACAATCCCGCATTCAAGTCGGCAACATCATCATCGGTCTGTCTTTGGCAGTCTTGCAACAATCGAACTCCCAGTTCCTTGATGAACTTAATCATTTGCGTTTTCGATGAGCTTTCCAGTTCTGCTGGCACTTGCGTTGACAACGGAAGACCTTGAAGGAACTCCAGCGCTGTTATTATTTCCTTTTGGCGCCGTTCGTTGATTCTTTTCGTGATTGCATCATCTGTTAAAGATGGACAGAGCTAATGGTCAAATGAGTGACTCAAACATGTTCCACACTGTTCGCCACTACTGTTATCTCTGTTATCACCGTGCAGGTCCTCGGTCTGTTTCAACGCAATCGATAGATACAGTAGTGTGTGAACAGTTTTTTTTATCCCGATCGTATCTCGATCGTTTCGTTTGTAGCCGGTCAGCTGGCACTATGTATAAATCATTAGGTCAGTGAGCAAATAAACCGTCGCGTGTACAACACGTATTTCTACACCGTACTGGAATAAAATTTCTCTGTTCGCGTAATAAATAGTAGTTATTCCAACAAATCGTCGCGTATTTATAAATTGTGTCCGAAGGAATTCCGTCGCGCGAACATTTGGTCCTTCGAGCCGGATATTTCAGTGAATTTCGCTACAATTCCCGGACACAGTGAACAATAAAGGTGAAAGTGATTGTCCGCGGACCGTGATGGACGACGGTTCATATTAAGACTATAGACTATTGTGAAAAGCGACACGGTGAATAGTGTCACCATTTTCGAAGTGAGTGAATCGCCATCACGAGTAGTATCTCGCGCCAACGGAGCCATCGACATATTTTGCACGTGATCAATCGTTTTCCTGAAAACTGCGACATTGACCGGATCGTTACCTGGAATAAATGTAGGAAGCTGGAAGGCTGGAACCGCTAGACAGTAGGAAGCTGGATGAAGGCGGATGGATAAATCGCTGCAAAAATAAAAGGGAGTAATTGCATGTTGGTGGCGTATTGCATGAGGCGCTTTCAAATTTCTGTGGCTGTTTACGAATAAATGAATACAATTGCATGTGAGTCTATTTTATTTCCAATCAGTAGCCCTGTTGTCCGCTCGCCATAAGTCTTATTTGGTCTCGAGTTGCTAGTTTTGTCGGCATTTGGTTCTCAGAAGCTGATACTCTTGCTGCAGTCAATTTGATCTGGTTGATCGTCAGTCAAGTCGCGAGGTTCCGTGGGTGGTTCGTTGAGTCGATCGGTAGTGCCATGGTGAGGTGTTGTAGTACAGTGCAGTGAGATTGCAGAGAGGTGAATCCTGTAATCTAAAAGTGTGAAATTTGAACCTTGAGTGCAGTGAAGTGATCAATTATGGCAGATCTCCGAGCATTGACCAAACGTGAACATCAGTTGCGGAATTCGCTAGATGGAATCGAGAAGTTTGTGGTCAACTTTAAGGAAGAAAATGATATCCGTCAGGTCAGCGTACGTCTAGATGCGTTGGAGAACATTCTCTACAAATTTGTCGAGACCCGGGAGAAGATCGAGTTGCTGCTTGAAGACGCCGATGATGAAGAAGAAGAAGACGACGTAGCAAGAAAAGAGCAGGAAAACGATCAGCTGATGCAGGATTTCGAGAACCGCTACTATGCGTTGAAAGCAGATCTGCTGGAGTTCCAATTGCTTGGAGCATCTGTGAAAGGAGCATCTGAACAACAACAACCGAATGAGCATGCAGCAAACCAATTCGCCAGAGTGAAACTTCCTGAAATTAAATTACCTTCGTTCAGCGGGAAGCTTCATGAATGGGTGCCGTTCCGTGACAGCTTCCGGAGTCTTATACACGATAGTACTCTGCTCACGGAAATTGACAAGTTTACCTATCTTCGGTCTTCTTTGTCCGGTGAGGCGTTACTGGAGTTAACCGCAATCGAACTATCTGCCGCCAATTACGCTGTAGCATGGAAGGCGTTAGAGAACCGGTATGAAAATAAAAAACTAATCGTGAAGGCTCATCTCGATGCTCTGTTCGCTGTAGAAAGCTTAAAAAGGGAGACCTACGAAGGACTCAACCAGCTAATTGGCGATTTTGAAAAGAATCTTCAAATGCTGGAGAAGATCGGTGAAAGCCCTGCCAACTGGAGTACAATCCTAGCCTATATGGTGTGTTCTAGATTGGATTCCACGACACTTCGCCACTGGGAGACATATCATAACTGCAAGGAGGTCGCAAAGTATGCAGATTTGATGGTGTTTCTCAAAGGTCACTGTTCGGTTCTCCAATCAATTGCTCCTGTCAAGCCAGTCATCGTAAATCAACGCTCAGCACGGATCGCAGTCTGCCACACAACCCTGAAATCGGCCAACAAGTGTTATTTTTGCAGTGAACCACGTCACTCAGTATACCAGTGTATCAGATTTAAGCGAATGAACATATCGGAGCGGAATGAGGCCGTTATGAAAAATAAACTTTGTCGAAATTGTTTGTATCCTGGACATATCGCCAGAAATTGCGAAAGGGGAACGTGCCACCATTGTCATCAGAAGCATCACACGTGGTTGCACATTGATCTACCTAGATCCTCCGTTCCACCCGCACAGTCAAGAAGTCCGATAGCAAACCAACAGCTTAGGCAGCCACAATCTAGCCCTCCAAACTCGAACCATCAGACACGGACTAACACTGCAAACTCACATGACTCAAACATTCAGCCAGCCACAGAACACGCCACCACAAGCAATACACATGTAGCTCTCCCCATCACACCTACACAAAATATTCTTCTCTCGACCGCAATGGTCAGCATTAAGGATCGCTATGGCAATTCGGTGCTTGCACGAGCTCTGCTCGACTCGTGTTCACAGCACTGCCTTATGACAAAGCATTTCTCTAGCAAACTCAAGCTAGATGAAACGCCAGTCTTTCTGTCAATCCAAGGTATTGGACAGTCCCAAGCCGTTTCAACAAAGCTAATCAGGGCACTAGTAGGTGCCAGATCGCAGGATATTTCGTCGTACTCAGAGGAGATGCAGTTTCACGTTTTGCCAAAACTGACTGTTTCACTTCCAACCGCTAGTTTCCGCACCACGACATGGAATCTTCCAGATCGTCTACGTCTAGCCGATCCTAAGTTCTGTGAGCCAGGACCAATCGACATCATCATCGGAGCAGAGTATTATATGGAGCTGCTGAAGGAGGAGAGACAGAAGGCGACAGAGGATGGTCCGACGCTTCAGAATACCGTATTCGGTTGGATTGTTTCCGGCCGTATTCCTGAAAACTTTACAAGTTCATCGTACGCTCTAGTTTGTTCAACGGCACAGATTCAAGATCAGCTTTCGAAGTTTTGGGAAATTGAGACTTGTCAATCCACAAGTACACTATCGATTGTAGAATCTGCATGTGAAGAGTTCTTCGATAGGACAACCTACAGGAATGAAGAAGGGAGATACGTTGTTACGTTACCAAAGAGGGAGGCTACAATTCAACAGCTCGGCGAATCAAGATCGACAGCCATCAAGCGTTTTATGGGAATGGAGCGTCGTTTCTCGATGAATCCGGAACTGAAAAGGCAATATTTGGATTTCGTGCAAGAATATCTAGCCATGGGTCACATGCAGGAGTACTTCGAGGAAGACACAAGTGCACCGTCATACTACTTGCCACACCACGCTGTATTCAAGCCTGACAGCACGACGACGAAGCTGCGAGTAGTATTCGACGCTTCGTGCAAAACGTCCAGCGGAGTGTCATTGAACGATGCGCTGATGGTTGGACCTGTAGTTCAGGACACGATAGTTGACATCACTCTCCGATTTCGTATTCATCGATATGCTATAGTCGGAGATATTGCTAAAATGTATCGGATGGTGCTGCATAGTTTATCGGACCGTCTACTACACAAAATCGTATGGAGAGATAGCGTTACTGAACCTATTCGAACATTCGTTTTAAACACCGTTACCTACGGTACAGCGTCTGCACCGTACCTGGCTACAAAATGTCTGCAACGTTTGGCTGATGAAGGGAAAGATTCGCATCCAGCTGCTGCAAGGGTCTTGAGAAAGGATTTCTATGTAGATGATATGTTGTCAGGCGTAGACGACATTGTAGAAGGGAAGGTGCTAATCAAGGAGATGATTCAACTGCTGCTATCTGCTGGATTTTCATTACGAAAATGGAATTCTAACAGCAAGGTATTGCTGTCAGAGGTGCCGGAGGGATTAAGGGACGAACGCGCGAGATTGGAATTAGATTCTTCGAGCTCATCTGTGAAAACGCTGGGTTTAATCTGGGAACCTAGCACGGATTGTTTCCGTTTCATTTCGCCGACGTGGAACGAGTCAACGGAGATCACGAAGCGGTGTGTCCTATCAGATGTCTCTCGACTGTTTGATCCTTTAGGATTGGTAGGACCAGTAATCATTCAAGCGAAGATCTTTCTGCAGGATCTTTGGAAGCAAGACTGTGGATGGGATGACCTTCTCGATCCGCAGTTACAGGAATGCTGGCGAGAATACAGGAGGAATTTGGCAAGTTTGGACGGAATAGCAGTACCTCGATGGGTAGGGATACGTCGTTCCATCGTAGCCGTAGAACTGCACGGCTTCTGTGATGCCTCGAACAAAGCGTACGGTGCATGTGTGTACGTACGCACGTTAGCTACAGATGGAAGCATAAGAGTACATCTTCTAACCTCCAAATCTCGAGTAGCTCCACTCGAAAATTTGAAAAAGAACAAGAAATCCCTATCGACTCCGCGCTTGGAACTATCGTCCGCACTGCTCCTAGCGCATCTCTATGAGAAGATCGTCAACAGCATAAATGTTTCTGCGAAATGCTTCTTCTGGGCTGATTCAACCATCGTCGTTTGCTGGCTTTCATCGTCGCCTTCGAGGTGGAAACAGTTTGTGGCAAACCGCGTTTCTGAAATCCAGCACATTACGAAGGGAGGAATTTGGAATCACGTTGCAGGAGAAGATAATCCTGCGGACATCATCTCAAGAGGCATGATACCATCACAGCTACAGTACGAGTCACGCTGGTTCCATGGACCTAACTGGTTGATGTCGGATCCAACCTATTGGCCTGGCACAACGAATGTTGACGAGGAAACCATCAACAAAGCAGATCTGGAGGAAAAAGCTGTAGTCGCTGCTCTTCCAACGGTAGCCCCAAGCGAAATATTCGGTCTTCGTTCGTCGTTTGTAGAACTTGTGCGACTGACAGCCTATATCCAGCGATTCAAATGGAATTCAACACCGGCAAATCGTTTTTGCAAAAGGGTCAGATACATAACATCAGCGGAATTCAACGACGCGATCAAAGCTCTCGTGAAACAATCGCAGCACGAATGTTTTCCCCAGGAACTAGCAGACATCTCCAAGAGTGGTCAGGTACAGGAATCATCAAGAATTGCTATGCTCAATCCGCAACTTACTGAAGGCATAATCTGCGTTGGGGGCCGGCTGAAGAACGCTGCTGTACCGGAACGTAGGAAACATCCGTACATTCTGGATCATCGACATCCTTTCGCTCGAGTAATCGTGTCATTCTACCATCAAAAGCATTTCCATGCCGGTCAACAACAAGTGGTTTCCAGCGTTCGAGAGCAGTTCTGGCCCACAAGTATCAGAAAGTTAACTAGACAGGTCATCCATGAATGTGTCAAGTGCTTTCGTGCGAAGCCTAAAATCCAGGAGCAACTGATGGCAGATTTACCTCCCGAACGGGTAACGCCATGCTTTCCGTTTCAAAGAGTTGGTGTGGATTATTGCGGACCATTTCACGTAGTCTACCCTCAGCGTCGAGCTCGTCCAATCAAGTGCTTTGTGGCAGTCTTCGTATGTCTGGTTACTAAGGCAGTTCATTTGGAATTATCAGCAGATCTCACTACTCAAGCTTTCCTGGCTGCGTTGAGGAGGTTTTCATCTCGTCGTGGCAAACCGGCTCTCATCATGTGCGACAATGCAAAGAACTTTGTTGGCGCAAGGAGGGAGTTGGATGAACTGGCGCGGTTGTTTGATAGTCAACAATTCCAAGAAGCAATATCACGACACGCAGCAGAGGATAGAATTGAGCTGAAGTTTATCCCGGCACGATCACCGAACTTCGGAGGGCTTTGGGAGTCAGCAGTTAAATCGTTCAAGATCCTGTTTAAACGAACGATTGGCACCCGCAGTCTGATTTACGATCAGATGCAAACTGTACTGGCGCAAACCGAAGCAATCCTAAATTCCCGACCGCTGACGCCTATCAGCAACGACCCCGATGATTTTGAGGCGCTAACACCAGGACATTTCCTAGTTCAGCGGCCTTTGACGGCTATACCGGAGCCCAATCTATGTGCGATACCCGAAAACAGACTTTCAGCGTGGCAAATGATGCAGTTGTTCACGCAGCAATTGTGGAAGAAATGGTCAGAACAATATCTTTCCAATCTTCACAACAGAACGAAATGGACACGACAAAGAGATAATCTAGCCGTAGGCACTATGGTTGTCATCAAGGAGGACAATCTGCCACCCTTGAAGTGGCAACTGGCCCGAGTGACAGACATTCACCCTGGGTCCGACGGAAACATCAGAGTTGTAACCGTGCGGACTAAAGATGGCAGTTACAGAAGAGCAATATCCAAGATCTGCGTGCTGCCAATCAGAAATAACATTGTCATATCAGAAGAGGAGAACTAGGACTCCTCCAACGGCGGAGGTCGAGAGGCCTCCGCACATCCAGTTAAGTTAATGTATAATTCAATTTTCGAAAAAAGTAATCTCTCATTTTTCTCCAGACATACCTCCTCCCTGCGTTTTGGCCAGTCCAAAATGCCTGACACTCAATCCCAATTCTGAGCTGTCTAGTTGTCCATTATTCGAGGTAATATGTGTCGTTTTCGGTGAAGGTATTGCATGTGTATCGTTTGCATCCAGATCAGGTTGAGGCTCAAATCAAAAACTAGCAAAGTGCTAGTTGTCAGGGAATCGTTTATCCGAGTTCCAAAATTAAACACACAACCACGTTTGATATTTCGAGGTACGACGAACCAGTGACAGCAATTCGAGGAAGAAGTGCGCAATTCAACCTCCTGTTTCTACGCTCCGACCGTCAGAGGGTATGGCCAACCTTTCGGACCTTCTCAGCAATGTAGATCCAGCATCGCAGTCACCGCAGTAACCGTCGTAGCCATCGAGCATTAGTACATCAATCGAATCAAACCACCGTTGATAGAGGAACCGTCGACGCCAGCTGTGCGTCCACCGGAGGCCTTAGGGCCTCCGTTCAGGCAAGTCGTTTTTCTTTTTATTAGTACATTTGAAAAAGCACCCTCTCATCTCATTGATAGAAATCATCGTCACGCGCTGTGCGGATCGGCCGTGAGCATCGTCACGCATCGCACAGGTCATCTCAACACTGTATCAGTCACACCATGTACAGCCGTCACAAAGCCACAAAGTCGCATCACCGAGTCCACGAACGCACATCATACGAAGTCAACATAAGGAGATCATGAGAAATTAGTCATCACCAATGAAGTCGATAGTCTACGGAAGAAAAAGCATCAGTAAATTAACACGAACAGCGCGATCTAAGACCCACACTTAACTGCAAACTAGCCTTACCACACAGCTAATCATCGAGTCCGGAAAACCATGGAACAGAAATATGTTCTGCCAGGTACACTGGCAAATTCAACGTTCACCACCGGCGAGAAATGTTAGCAGATCATCGCACAGTAGCAGCAACCGATCGAACAATAGGCAGTCCGGAGCAGAGGAATCAGCTGTTTTGTATATGGGTCAAGGTCATCTCGTCACCGAAAGTGGGTCAACTTTTCGATCGACAAGGCAACAGCAATATTAGTATATAAGAAGCATTATTGTACACACCAGGCATTGAATTTGAAAACACACATTAGATAGAGTAGGAGGTATTGAAATCGATAGGATTCCAAGGCGGCCGGCTTATGTTAAAGATGGACAGAGCTAATGGTCAAATGAGTGACTCAAACATGTTCCACACTGTTCGCCACTACTGTTATCTCTGTTATCACCGTGCAGGTCCTCGGTCTGTTTCAACGCAATCGATAGATACAGTAGTGTGTGAACAGTTTTGACGTAGACTACGTCTTACGGCAAGGGTAGGGTGTCAATTGAAAATCTAGAAATATGCGACCGTCACGAAATATTGTTACAAATTAAACGCTAATAACATAATAAATGCTCGATAGATTTTCAAGATTTTTACATCAATCGGTTGTAAATTTTCCCGCGTATCAATTCAATAATCAAAAAATTTCCGTTAACAATTTTAAGCTATTGAAAATAACCAAAACCTAAGGTGATGTCTTATAATGCCGATTTTTCAGAGTAAATTTCCTAAATGCACTGTACTTTACTGTCACAGATTTCAAATTTAAGCAAGGGAGGGCTCATATGCAGCACTGAACGATATAAAACGGGTACGCCTTCGCAAATCAACTCAGTAGTGTTGCAGTACTGGAGCTATGCGGAGCAACGAGCCATTGTGGATTGTCAGCTGGCGATGGAGGCAACCCCGATGGCATGAAACCTGCAGTGTGGAGCGGCAAGCTGCCAGCGTAGCCAACGTAGCAGGTGGTGCAACATGCCACAGAAGGTGCATTGGCGACCAACCAGTGGTGAGCTAGTCGATTGCTCTGAGACTGTTGCTAGCAAGCCCTTGGCTAGGCAGCCGTTGCTAGGCAGCCATTGTACATGCAGTGGTGTGCTAGGCAGTCGGTTGCCAAAGCCGGTGATGATTTGTAGCCAGCCGGTGGGCGCCACCACAAAGAGCTAAATAAGGTGCTTGAGTGTGTGTGATATTCTTGGTAGCCATCTTTATCTGAAGCGCAAAGTGCACGGCAGAAATAACCTGCTTCGTGAAAAGACCGAGCAGGACTAATTTAAATCCGTCCTTTTCAGGACGACCAATCCAAATCTGAGAGAGTTTGTTTAATTTGAATTCAGGTAACAACTAACCAAATGGCAGACAGCGGTGGCTAAAACAATTTTAGTTTTCTCTCCGTTGCATACTTTGAGCATTGTGCACAATTTACAAATGGCTGCCGTCATGAAAAATTGAATTGTCAATTGAAAATAGAAAAATAATCGACCGTCACAAAATATCGTTACAAATTAAACGCTCATAACTTCATAAATACTCGATGGATTTTCAAAATTGTTACATCAGTCGAATGGAAATTTTTCCGCATATCAATTCAATTATCTAAAATTATCCGTTGACAATTTAAAACAAATGAAAGTAACGAAAATGAACGGTGATGTCTTATTATTTGGTTTTTCATGCTGGATTTCATAAATTCACAGTACTTTCCTATCACAGATTTCAAATGTGAGCAAAGGAAGTCTCATATTCAGCACTGAACGACATAAAAGAAATTTTCTCATTCGTGTCGCAGTACTGGAGCTGTGCGGAGCAACGAGCCAGTATTCATTGGCAGCTGGCGATGGCATGTACCCTGGAGGGTGCTTTATTCGGCAGAGCGGAGCGGCAAGGCGCCAACTTTGGAATTGGCTGCTGGCGGTGGCAACCGTTGCTAGGCAGCCATTAATTATGCAGTGGTGTACTAGGCAGTCAGCTACCAGCCTGTGTTGTGCTTGTGTGTGTGATCTTGTTGGTAGCCATCTTTGGTAAGGCGCAACGTGAAACGGTTGAAATAACCTGCTTCTTCAAAAGACCGAGAAGGTTTTAATTACTATGCGGACAGTTTCAAATCCGTCCTTTTCAGGACGACTAATTCAATTTTGAAAGAGTTTGTTTGATTGGAATTTATTTAACATTACTATCCAAGTTCTTATCAATTCACAGCCAGCGGTGGCTAAAACAATTTAAGTTCCCTCTTCGTTGCATACCTTGAGCATATTGTGTACATTGTTGAACTGGCTGTCGTCACGGAACATTGAAACACCGGAAGCGAATAACTCGATCGTATTTTGATTGATTTATTTTTAGATTTTGGCTCAAATCAACTAGACGTTTATACGATTGCCAATTTATTTACTCAAGTGTTTAAAATTTTACAAACAAAAGAAGTTTTTGATTTCGCGGAAAATTTTAAAGAATGTTGCATTCCGGCAAGTATCAAGACATTTTTTACGTTTGATTTTCGAAATGGATATTCCGAAGTAATATTCTCGGCATACTCCAGTTAGTACAGTTATGAATAGTTATTCTGTTGTTTTAACGATTCGCGTTAGATAGAGTTTTACTTCTAGGAAGAAATAAATTTTGAGAAACTGTGAAAGTGAGAATGACTACGATGTTAAAATTGAACATATGGAAAATCCTCCGACCATGTACCGATGCCGAATGAACTCGTGATTATCAGGCAAAACTTAAACGTTGCCAACTACTGGTTGAGATGCTGGATTTTGCCAACTACTGGTTTATAATGCATACTAACATACAGCGTCCTCCTGCCCGGTCTGGTCTAGAAATGTTTCGTTAAGGAAAAACTATTTGCGTTGCAATATAGTTTGAAATAAACATTTAATTTTCTGCATTATCTTATGCGTATAAAGGAAATGCTAGATTTGACTTGAATTCATGGAATATTTCATTAAAATGTAAACCTGATATCACTGAAATCAGGTCTGTTGTATGAAAGATTGCAAACAATTTATTTTTTTACGCTTGTTGTGTATGCTTGTAATAATGAATTTTGCGCGTCTGCTATAATTCATTATTATTTTTTCTGTGAATGTTCCGCTACGAAACTAACGAAACTAATCAGACGGTTTAACGTAGTCTACGTCAACCGGTCGTGTGTTAAACACAACCCCACTGATTTTTTGAAATGCGCGTGCATTTGCTCTTCCGACTTCGTTTTAAAATCTTTTCCGCCTTTTCAATGATACTTACAGGATGTTAACAATACAGAACAAATTGGATGTAAAATACTTTCAGGAATATCCATTACCCGCTAATGGTGTGTGTGTGTGTGTGTGTTTTTTTTTATTCTAGGAGTTCAAAAAATCTTCTAAAGACTGGCCTGTTGTGTTCATGTTCATGCACATGCCAGTGTCTGATTTGGCGCTGTGTGGGATTCACATGTGTGCCTACCCACTAAAAAATACTCTCCTAGTTCACCATCACCTAAGCTTTCCCTCCGGGACTACCATGCAGTATTACTTCGGAGGGGAGGTGTTGTGTGCAATGTGCACCTCGTCCCATTTATCATTTTATTTTAGCTGAGCCCTTTGGCTCCGTTCGTGCCGAGCCCTTTGGCTCCCATCATGCCGAGCCCTTCGGCTTCTGTAGTTATATTGTTAGCATAATTTTCGCCAATCAGCGATCAAAATTCGTCATGCTGAGCCCTTTGGCTCCCATAAGTAATCGGTTAACTGACCTCCGCCCTCAGTGGGGGAACCTCGCGTGTTTTTTTCGTCGTCCTGGGGGTGGGGGGGGGGGGGGACGGCGGGGGGGGTGGGGGCGGGGGGGGATGGGACTGGCGGCGGGGTGGGGGGGCGGCGGGCGGTCCGGTTTGTGGTTTGGGCGGGGGGTGGTCGGGGGGGGGCGGGGGGGGGGGCCTGGGGGGGGGGGGGGGGGGGGGGGGGGGGGGGGGGGGGGGGGGGGGGGGGGGGTGGGTGGTTGTTTCTTTTTTTCTTTTTTTTTGTTTTTTTTTAATTTTCTTTAATTTTTTTCTATTTTTCTACTTTTCATATTATCTTCTTTGATAGAATCACCCGCATAACGAAAAACGATTTGCTATATTGTCAAAACTATGTTTCAAATGTAAGGTATACTATCACATTTTATGTTATTGTTATCAAATAGTTTAATCTCGTGTTCACCATATAACCTCTACATTAACACATATTGTTAATGTATACCATATTGTCATTGAAAGGTTATTGTCTGCACTTGGTCTGGATAATGTACCAACTTTTTGGCATAGAGTACAGCAAAAATTCGTGTTCGTGAAAATTGAAATTTTTTTATGGTAACCTTACTTAACCGCCTATTCAGCATATTGTTATTTGGACCTTTAGCATCTGACATATTGTTAAAACTATATAGGAGATTGTCAGTCTTTAGTTGCCAATTATTAGGGTAAATGTCGTAACAATAACGGAAACGGTCGTCAACAATAAGGGAAATGGTCCAGGAATGATTTTTGATTATGCGGGCATTTACATTTTTGCTATTCTACCTATCTCTTTTGACTAACTTCATTCCCTGGGCAACTCTCGATGGGTGCCCAATTTGGCTTTTATGTTTTTTGTACACCTCAAAATAAATATGGTGGTGGAGTCGTCTTCCTGGCGTCGGTGATTGTCACCATGTGAGGAAATAGGCCGACGTAAAAAAAGAAGAAAAAAAAGTGCGTAATTAATTATAATGTTTTGAATGGAAATATCTTCTCATCAAAGGAGACCCTAGAAGTGGACAGCAATTTCTGCTAGAACCAAAGATATGAACTGCTTCTATTCAATTTCACAGCCTGCAATACTCTAACGGAATTTTCAATACTTTCTCTTCATATCATTGGTTCTAGCAGAAATTGCTGTCCACTCCCAGGGTCTTACGTTGCTGAAAAGATAATTGTCAGTGTTGAATATGTTTCTTTAAAAAACAAAAAATAAATGATGAATTTGAAAAGATGCGTACCATTTACAATCGGTCAATTGCCAGCCAAAGTAAGCATAAACAACAATACTGTTGCAAATTTGCATACCACAGGCCTGATTTAGGCGATATCCGGATTAAATTTACATGAAACATCCCATAAATATGTGCCAAATCTAGCATTCTGTACATGTGCATAAGATAACGCAGAAAATTAGATGATCTTCTCAATTTGTGTATTCTGCCCTAGAATATCATCAATTTGTTGAACACTAGTCGATGGTTGGAGATCATCAATATCATGGTTTGGTTCTTTCCCAGTCAAATGCCGTTTTATTGCTGGTACACTTCTGTCATGCCTTATCATCACTCGAAATGACTCAAAAATCCTCAACGTTTCCCAAAGCATGCATTTGTTCGATGTATTTCGATGTTGCTGCGATTCATATCTATGAATATTAAAACAATTTCCCAAAAATCACTCTTTAGACACATGTTTGCAGGTCTTGTCTATATTATCACGATTTTTTTTTAAATAGCAAAATCATGAGAGGAGTTGTAGGAAACTAAATTGTCAATGTACTGAATAAAAATATTCGCATATCTGAGTTGGTCGTTCGAAGTAGAACCTCGTCTTTGTTTTCTATACTGGGGTACATTAAAAAAAAAAAAAACCTAGTGCGACCGTCACGAAAAGCGGTCAGGTTTTGAGCGTTACCGTCTCAGTCGTTTCCCCAAACTTTTTCAAAATGTTTGCCCCAATCAATTAACATTTCAAATATTTCTACGCGATTCCAATATTTAAAACTACTGATTTTCAACATAAAACTTTTGAAAATACTGCAAATATAAGGTGATGTCTTATAATTTCATTTGCAAGGTAAATTTACTAAATGCCAAGTATTTTCCTCTCACAGATTTCAAATGTAAGTAAGAGAGATCTCATAAGTAGCAATGAACCATTGGCAACCATTTGCCAGGTAGCTGATGGCTGTATTGCCTTTGGCTAGGAAACCGTTGCAAGGCAGCCATTGGTTATGCAGTCGGTTAACCAAGCCAGTGGTTAACCAAGCCAGTAGCCAGCCGGTTTGCGCAGCCACGAACGAAATAAGGGCAGTGAATCAAAATTCGTGAATGCATGAATGATAAAGACATTGTCCTAACTTTTCAATGTTGGGACAAAAAAATGATGTATCTTCATCATTATTGCATACCCAACACAATAATGACAAATTGCATGGCAGTAGAGATAAATTATATTTTTTCACAACATCATTGTTGTGGTGGGAGAGAGGGGTTGTTTTTTTTTATTAAAAAAAAATAATTATAATGTACATGTTGCGTTAGAAAAAGATAATTTGTTGTTTTTTTCTTTTTTTCCTCTTTAAAATTGGGGGGGGAGAGGGATGGGAGAGATGTGTTGTGATGTATGGAGTAGAGTCAAGATATTAATGTTTCACAAATCCGATTGTTATTTAGGAAAGAGAAAGGCGTTGTTTGTATATTGCTTTGTATGCAAAAAAATAAATTCAATAATGTAATGTTGATTACGAAAAAAGATAATGTTTGTTTTTCCCTTTTAAAATTGGGGGGGGGGGGGGGAGGGATATGTACTTTTACCACCCATTGTAGCACGGAAACTAAGTCCGACCGCAATGGGCTCTCCCCTCTGTTAGACTTGATCAAGCTTTAATAAACACTGATTATCCTAATCATGCCGTTGTATGAAGGGCCAAAAAGGGGTTGGGTGGATCGATATGCAACCTCACTTATACGTATCCACAGGGATATAAAGAATCTCCTTCCAACAACAAGACTGAAAAATTGGTCAAAAGAGCAAGCTATCTAACATGAGGATGCCCCAATGGGCGGGGAGAAGAGCCCGCCCTCTTTTCACAAACTGTTAGCAATGGGGAGTTGGCATTCCCACTCTCCCCATCCAGAGTGCTTCAATCGGGTGCCCTGATGGTCCCTCCCATTCTCATGAAATATTTATATAATGGTGTATATATTTATGTAAATGAAAAATACTACAAGCATTCGTATCTATAATATATGATCTTCGTTCGGTTGATCCTGAAATGCAAGAAATGTTGTAAAATGTTAAAGTGTAGAGTTCTGTGGTTTCGCGCATAAGCACGTTTTCGTTCGTTTTCAGCGATAGCAGCATTTCACCAAAATCTTGATTTGAGGTATCCTGAAAAAGTTTCTTAAATCTATTGAAATTTTACAAAACTAACATTTATACATTTTAATTTACTGTTGCCATGGTCACTATTTGCTACTTGATGCTGATTTTATAACAGCAATCCGCTTTTATTTTTGCTGACCTAATAGTTATTGCTACCGATAGTAAGGAATGGGACGATTCAAGTGGAAGGGAGTTAAAGATAAATGGGCAAAAAAAAAGTAATGTTTAAATCATCTATGAAGTAAAATCAATAAAACAATATTACCAACTATAATGATATTGTGAGTTATGATGTAGTAATGACAAAGATTGAAATGTCAAATCAAACGCTAGCTAAATGGCACACAGTGCTGCATGAATCAGATCAGCTCAGAATTGGTAAAAAGTCCATTTGCAAACCGGAAAGGAAAAATACATTCTTCAATAAGTGCAAAAGCCTACCACAGATTCCGTAATTTTCAAAAGCCTACCACAGCTGTAATTTTCGGCGTTATATACTGGACATATAAGGAATGCTAGATGTCATAAATTGAAGGTATGCTTCGTGTTTAAGCCAGATACCGCCTAAATCAAGTTTGTTGTATGAAAATTTGAAGGTCATGATATGATGGAAATAATACGATGTTGTAAAGAAATACTACATAATGTACATATAACAATTAAATGCCGCTACTTGCCTTTTCCGCTGCGATGTTAGATGATTGAAACTCTAAAATAGCGAATATTCCAACGTGATGTAATGGAATAAAGTTGATCACATGGCATCCTAGCAAAATAGCAAATAAATTTCATATTAGTATGATTACTGCCCGAAAACGGAAACTCAATAAACACAAAACAAACAAAAAATTAAAAATGAATGACAGGCAATTCTTCGATAACTCATTTTTCCTACTGGGCCCATAAATGATTCTTTATGTCTGTAAAATAGAAAATGTAGGATCATAAACAATGTTAGTTTTTGAATTAACTATTTTGGATGAAGAATTTTTTTTTTTGTAGAATTTGTCGTATATAATCCACTCTCTAAAAATGTTAAAACCCATCCCATCTTTTCAAATACATAACGTGAGTTAGGTGGGCCAAAATTTACAACGATGCAAATGCGAAGCTGAAAGTAGCATAGAAATATATTGTGAAGGGATGTTATAATATAAAATGATAATAACAATTATATTTTGAATGTCTGCATGTCTGCTGATCCTGCTTTGTAGAAGGACTTGCATTATCCTAGCCACAGGGGAAGAAAACAATTCAAAATTATTATACAATACTTGGGAGTTCTATGGATGATCTGAAATTATATACCGTATAAAGAATACTGCCATTTTTCGTGGTAAGGTAAGATTTCAGCATGCTAATTTACCGGGGTCACGCTGCCTACATTGCTTTGGTGCGGCTGCCACCTAATGTATAGTTGACGTGATACAGCGTTTTTTACACAACCGCTGGATGCCAGGACAGACGCTGTTTGAGCCGCACCTCCTTGGTGGACAGACGCTCGGCACGCACCTCCTCAATCTAGCTGAAGTCAGAAGGACAACAGTGCCCAGGCTGCACTACCAGCTAAGTACGCGACCCTTAGCTGGCGGTCTTTGTCATCTCTTGACCCGTGGAAGCATGAGGTAGGAACTTGTGAGGACCATAGCAATGTTGCGGGGACGCACGCTCCATCCCAGGTGTCTACTCACCATTTTGCAGCCCAAAAATGGATACCTACTGCTTTAATGAAAAACATACGATTTGCAATAAATTTCAGTTTGTTCTTTTAACATGAACTAAAGTATATCATGCATGTTGTTTTAATATCATAAGATTATTAATTTATTCCTAAAAATAATTTGTTTGCAACGGCTGGTGTTTTTTTTTTTAACCATGGTCCGTGTTTGGCGACTTCCTCTTTTTTTTTTTTTTTTTTTTTAAATTTTTTGCTCCCCGTGTTGTGGTTTTTTTTATTTTGGGGTGTTATTTTTTTTGGTTTGTGTGTGTTTTTTTGGGGTGTTTTTTGTGGTGTTTTATAAAAAAAAAAAAAAAAAATATTTAGGGGGGAAAAAAAAAAAGGAGAAAGAGAAAAAATATTTTTTTTTGGGGGGGGGGTGGTTGTGTGGGGCTTGGTTGTATTTGCTAAAGGTGAAGAAGTGGTCCCAGATAAAAATAACGATACAATAACAATTTAATAATATACAATAACAACAGAATGTTTTGCCGACCTTGAATCTTACTGTTGATGTATCAGACAAATCAAAAAAGCACATTGTAATTACAATACATCTACTTTACAATCCATATGCTTGAATTTTCAACAATAGTTAAACAATACAATTTACAGTTATTAACTCAAATGTTCAGAAAAAAGTGACATTTTTTGTTGTTAAGTAACATAACAACTCCCTTTTTCTATTGTTGATGTCTTGATTTACAATAGATTCTATTGTAGAAACAGTAAGTCCTAATGTTATCTTATTGTCGCGAACAATGCGATCAATTGTACATATTATCGATTCTATTGTATGGTTACAATACATTTCATTGTCAATCTATAATACTTTTTTATTCGGGGTGACTATAAGATTGTCTAAGCAAAAAGTTGTGGGTGGCCTAATAAAAATTGTGACTTGTCACAATGCCCATTCAACGCCGTCGAATGGAAGGGTGTACGGGACATTGTAGACCCTTTGTTGGAGGCTCTGAACGTTACCATTAACAAACAGAATATTGTGAAACATGTCTCTAACACAAGCGAAACAATCGATAATTTTAAAAGGGAGGAAGTGAAAACCTCAATGATCAGTTTGAAGCTGGATACAACATCTAAAATTAACTGAAGCGTTCTCGCTGTAAGCATTCAACACTATCGTGACTTGAAATTAGTAAGAAGATCACTTGGTAAATACTTTTGCTCTACTGGACTACAACAAGGCCGCTGAAAATGACTCAAAATTGAGTCAAATCGACCCAAAAACTTGTAAAATTCAACTCAAAAATGCAAAAAGTGGAGTCATTTATAATCCAAGTAAAATTACATGCAGATATGAGTAAATTTCACTTTTATTTATGCAAATTTGTATGCAGAGGTTTTTGAGGCCAGGGAAGGTTCTTAAAATGGTTCGAGGACCCTCTTTCCTGTGGAGGGGTGGGGGTTCTCTCATGCAAATGAAATAGAAATAGAAACGATCAGCCTGGAAATTTGTATGCAGGGGTTTTTGGGGCTGGGAAAGGTTCTAATGATGGTTCCAGATCCCTCTCCCCTCTGGAAGAAAGGGGGGCTCCCTTACAAATGAAACACAAATTTCTGCACAACTCGAGAACTAATCAAGTAAATGAAACAAAATATGGCATATGGGAGACAGATTTTTTTCTATGGTGATTCGAGACCACGCCCTCCTCTGGAAGAGGGTGGGCTTTCACACAAATGAAACAGATATTGAACCGATCGGCGTGAAAATTTGTATGCAGCAAATTTTGGGGCCAGGGACGAATACATTAGCAAATGAAAATATTTTAACAAAACTTATTCCTAAAAACAACCATAAACGCACCAGTTTTATTTAATTTTCTTTCATTTAGTTGCAAGCGTAGCAACGCTCGCACCGGGTTCAGCTAGTTGTTTATAAAACTGTTTCACACCATACGTTCTTCGAATCATATGAGCGTAACTGCTGAGAGCGATATCTCTTTATCGAATTTCTCAACCATTATTATCCCGTAAAATCATTCAATTAGCCGTAATAATTCGAAGAGAAATCGATCATTGCAGTTACGCCCGTATGATACTAAACGCAGGATCTTTCTTTATCTAACGAACCGCATAAGATCAACATTGTTTTTGGATATAAAAACCCGTATTTATCTACCTGTGGTTTGATCTGAACCTTGTTTGTAAGTCAAAGTTTATCAGGTTTTAGATACAACCTGTTTTACCCTTGTTACAAAGAATGGTTTAACAATCGCGTGGAAAATCAACCTTTTCCATAGCTCGGAAGGCCGAGTGTCATATACCAATCGACTCAGCTCGACTGGATAGGGAAATATGTGCGCTTGCGCGCGCGTCTGTGTATACATATATATATATAATATATTTATATATATATATATATATATATATATATATATATATATATATATATATATATTCGAATTCGACGGAACTATCGGCAAATAGACGGTACTATTATCCAATTTATTGTTATTACCTTTTTTTGATACCGGTCTACAGGTTTCAGAGATATGGCCGGAATAAATTCCGGGTATGGGTTACTTTTGAAGATATTATCTAAAATATTTCCAATAGCATGAGACACGTCAAATCACATAAGGATTCGATTACAAGATGAATGGTAGTCATACAGAGTGCTCAGGAGAACGCTGGCCACATCCGGGCATGCTGCGGGTACCTATGGAGATGTGGCCAGTTTTTGATCTGAACTAAACCATTCCATGCGACATCTCTAATTACATTTAAATTCTATAATAAGTGCAATAGTGGTGGAATTAAATGCCCAAAGCCTTATTGGCCACATCTGAGCATGTTCCGGATACACTCGGAGAAGTGGTCAGTATTTGATTTGTACCAAAACATACCATGCGGCACCTCAAATTACATTAAAATGTGAAAATAAATGCAATAGTGCTGACATCAATTGCCCAAAACCTTATTGGCATGTTCTAGGTGCATCCGGGGAAAAGCCTTCATTTTTTACATGGACCAGAACATATCATGCGACACCCCAAATCACATACGAAATCCAAAATAAGAGCAATAGTGGTAGAATCAAGTGTCAAGAACTACATTGGCCACATCTGGACACGATCTGGGTCAGTGATGGTAAATGCACTGTATTTTGGTATTTCTCTTCAGCTCAAAACCTAAAATCTACAATTGTATCTGTAGATAATTCAACAATACAAAGTTGCGATATGCATTCAACCACGTTTATTGAATCTTCTGGAAAGTCAAAAGATATTATGTGATAATCTGGGATAATATTGGTCATTCTAAGTTTGCCTTGCAGCTAAAAAAGATACAGTTACAATTGGTTCAGCCAAATTGGAACCAAGAGCCTATCGAGAATCATCAGTTTTGTTCGACATATTCAATCAGAACCAACATTTTTAGATAGTCAATCCTCACAGAATATTTTTTTGTACATTATAGAGATGAATCACTCAAATCTAGAAATTGAACAAGATGCATTCTTGAAGTTTATAACCAACAACCAATTTGAGTGATTCATCTCCATAATGTATCAAAAAAATATTCTGTGAGGATTGACTATCTAATAATGTTGGTTGACCTAAATGAAGATCCACTGAACATGGTTAAATACATATCGTATATTTGTATAGCGTAAAAAGCTACAGTTAATATTTCAGCTCCTAATTTTTGAGCTCCAAAACTGTATGGCTGATAAAATACATCCCAGATCATCTCATAATGTCTGCTGACCATCCATAAGACTCAATAAACATGGTTGAAAACGTATCATAACTTTGTGTAGCCGAAAAAAAGTACAGTTACAGTTATAGACCCTATGTTCAATACTCCAGGACAGGTAGGATGACTTAGAATATCCCAGATTATCTCATAATGTTGGTTGCCCTTTCATAAGATCCAATGAACATAGTTGAACACATATCGTTCATTTGCACCTCTGAAAAAGCTACAGTTTCAATGGTAGATCCTAATCTATGAACTAATGAACAGCCTGGTATGCCCCAGAACATCCCAGATTTCATCATGATGTTAGTGGACCTTCCAGAAGATCCATTGAATATGGTTGAATACATATCGTAAATATGAATAGCAGTGAAACTACAGTTACAACTGTTGATCCCAAGATCTGAGCTCCAGGACTGTTTGGATGACCTAGAACATCCCAGATTTTCTCATTATGTCTTTTGACCTTCCAGAAGACTCAAATAAAATGGCTGAATACATATCGTACATAAGTATAGCTGAAAAAGCAACCGTTACAGTTGTAGATCCTAAGTTCTGAACTCCAGGACAGCTTGATTGACCTAGAACATCCCAAATAATCTCATATTATCGGTTGATCTTTCAAAAGATGCAATCAACTTTATTAATAACATATCGCTGATTTGAATAGTTAAAAAGCTACAGTTGCAACTGTAGATCCTATGTTATGAACTCAAGAACAGTTTGGATTACCAGATACACTGTTTATCTCAAAATGTCTGTTGACCATCCAAAAGATTCAGTGAACAAGGTTGAATATCGTAACTTTGTATAGCCAAAAAAAACTATAGTTACAACTGTAGATTCTAGGTTCTGTACTCCAGGACAGTTTGGACAACCTAGAACATCCCAGATTATCTCATTTTATCTGTTGATCTTCCATAAGACTAAATAAACATGGTAGAATAGATATCGTAACTTTGTGTAATTGGAAAAACTATAGTTACAACTGTAGATCCTCTTTACTGAACTTCTTTATGTTCAGGATGTTCTGGGTTGAAAACCAGGCGTTAAACGCGCATATTTTTTATTTTGCCCTGATAAAATAGTCAATTTGCAACAAGTTTGCAGAAGATAGTGTTTGCTTTTGTTCTGTGTGTGATTTCATACAGGCATTTTTCTTCAGGTGGAAGTCTATCCACAACAAATTTTATAATTATTCAGATCAGTAATTTGTTCGACAGCAACAACTGATTGTCACTATTTTTCATGTTGCTGATAAAGCATTGTTGCTATCGGTAGTGTGTTGCAATAATGACAAAACGTTATTTTGTCGCTGTTACAGGAAAACAAGATCGTTGCAACATGTGTGCGATTCACAACATTTTCTTACAGCAATTTGTCTCTTCCCCATCATCGATTTTCTTCGTGTTTTATTGCAATTAATTCAAGCTACAACATATCATTGTTGCATAGTGAGAGAATAACGGGTCTATCACTCGTCAAGGTTATCTTATGTTTTGAGGTACACAAAGAGAATATTTGACACACTGAATAAGGGTGATCTAGTTGGCAGCTATCTTTTGGTAAGGCGGTTGAGTGTTATGAACGGCATAAGCCAGCCACCATCATCATCGCTAATGTGTGTACAAAATGCATTAAATAGCCCATTCGCATGACCAGTTACTAGTAATTAGCAGATAATTGATTTCAGTTATCTGCTAACAACTGTTGCAAATATGACGCTAGTATTTCTGGCTTATGAATTGTCGCACAATATTTGTAAAGATCGATCAAACATGGTCCCGGACACATTTGATTTTCCCAGCTTATGTGTTTTAAAAATGGTCACCTCTGCGTACAACATATGTATGGGACAGCCCCTTTTAGTTTTTTTTTTTTTGCAATTTCAACTTGAGTTTTAAAGTCAAGATATGTTTTCTAAAAGCAAAGTGTGTTTAGTTGTTAAGTATGATGAAGACTTGACATACACAATGTTTCATTCGATTCTGAGATAGTGTTGTCAGGTACTAGACGAGTTGGCACGAATATCGTCCGAGGTATATCTCAGTCGGTGGCTGCGGGATTATTTGCCGGTTGGCATTAGCACACGTCTCGCTACAAAAGCAAAGAAGATGAAGAAAAAGAAATAATGAAAAAAAAGTCATGGCGCTGTCAGCGCCATCATCACGATACCAAAATATTAACTGTATTTTCTTCCAATTAAATATGACGTACTTAAGACAAATATACTAGCGTATGCCATCTTGAAGTCCGGTCTTCAAATATATAAAAAAATATTTCATTGAAGTTATTCTTTTGCACACAAAAAAAAAACCAAAAAGCTTTCTTATGCAGACATTCTTGTGCACTGAACCAACCATTTTTGTAAAATTTTCTTCACCAACTTGAATTGATTCCAATTATGATAGACAACCATCAACCTGCCTCCCTCCATCATTGCTCCGTCCTCTTAATCGACCCGATGCCAAAAAACGAAGACGAGAAGATCAACCAACGAGAACAAGCAACAGCAGCCTCATCATTCTCCACTGGGGCATTATTTACAAATTCAATTCCGTTCATCCGGCAGCATCCAGGAGAGTAATCCACAACGGAAGTATCTCTCCCATGAAGAGGAAATAAGCCAACTGGAGGAAGAAAATCGAGTGTGAGGGTAGGACTCGATATGAAAAAAATATATAGAGAATATCATACACCATCGTTTTCGCTCGCCCCCCAGCATATCCCACCCCATCAAATATTACCATTTTTAATAACGACCGTTTTGGGAGGGAAACAAAGATTCCATATCTGATTAAATATTAAGAGCGCTTCTCTCATGATGGAAATTTAAAAGCAAGGAGGAGAATCTCCTCACTAACTGCTGCTGGTTTCTTTGTTGCCTTATTTTCTTGGGCCAGAGCACACAAGCATATTTCCGGTGGTGAAAGAGGTGGTGCCTTCACTGAATAGCTGACTGACTGACTGCCGATGAAGAGAAAGTTCAGCCCTGAGGAAGCAATTGATCGATTAAATATTGAAACAACGAGAAAGTGTATCTATCAAGCTTTGGATAGATAAATTAGTGGGAGGAAATAATAATGAGAAGGAAAGAACAATTACTTCTCCAAATGTTGGAGCACATTGAGGGTTATTCCAAGAGTCGAAGTGACGTTTGTCACTTGGTGAAGTGAGAAAAGTCACCTGCAGGGAAGTGACTCTCCTTTTGATTTACTCAGAAGAGTCACATCACTGCAGGTGACTTTTCTCACTTCACTAAGTGATAAAAGTCACTTCAACTCTCGGAATAAGGGTAAATCAAATGGAGTCACTGCAGATGAGTTTTCTCACTTCACCAAGTGACAAACGTCACTTCGACTCTCGGAATAATCTTCATTGTATATTTCTCACAAAACACTTCAAACTATGATTCTCCTTTTTTCTCAATCGATATTCATTTTCGATGTAGTTTATTTTTTTCGGTACCATGATGTACCATTCAAAATGCTACATTACAGCAAATCTGATGGCAATATATAGCCAATATAAGGCTTTTAGCATCTGAAACGCAGATAAAGGGTTGATTTATTGCACATGCTAATTCTTATTGGATACTTGAGTAATGTTTACTTGCTTCTCCTTTCTCTTGGCTTTTACGATCTTTTCTGCTCTCAGCTTTCTAGATCAAGTATTCTAGAAACACTTCCACAGTTATCAATTGAGATTTCGATGGGAAGTCGAGAAATTTTTCAACCCGTCTCCAGCATGGTTTTTCATACAGGGTGCGGCAGAAAATAATGCGAAAATGTTCAAACTTGAGTATTGGGTTGATTCGTGTAGCTAGTGACTAATTTGTGTCGAAAGTGTATTTGTTTATGTTAACTTTTAAGTGCTGCATCCAAACATTCTATTGGTTTTATTGCAAATTCGTCAAAATGTTCGCGAAAGAAGTAATCACCAGTTTGTTTCTCGCCCAGAAGAAGCCGAAAGAGATTGCCAAGGTAGTAGGGTGCCATTTGGCAACAGTTTACCGTATAAAAAAGTCCCTGCAGGATGGTCCTAAGCAGTGGAAGCCGGCAAGCGGACGTCCGCACTTTGCACGCACGCCGAACGTGATCAAATCGGTCCGTGCAAAAATTGTTCGCAACCCGGTGCGTTCCATAAGAAAACTTGCAAAGGAAGCCAATATTTCGGAGAAATCCATGCGGAGAATCATCAAAGAAGACCTGCATGCATCTTCCAGAGCCAGAGTGAAACGCCACTTGATTACGGACCGGGTCAAGGAACTACGAGTGACTGTGGCCCCCCTAGCAGTCCAGATCTTAATCCGTTGGATTATTCGATTTGGGCATATGTTGAAGCACGAGCCTGCAAAACATCACACCCTAGTGTGAAAACCCTGAAGTCAACCATAATACGCACATGGCAGTCAATGTCGGACGACTACGTCCGAAAGGCATGCTCTGGCTTCCAGCGTCGGCTCGAGGATGTTATTAATAAAAATGTAGGACACATTGAATAAATTTGTTTAAAGGGACTTTATAAAGATAATTGCACTCGAAAATGTTGATAAATAATACCAACATTCAGCAATAAGCTTGAATTAGTTGAAAATGGGATTTGAAAGAAATAGAACAAATTTTCGCATTATTTGCTGCCGCACCCTGTAAAAGCTGCACCAACCGACCTACCGAGCTAAGAGAGGCTTCAACTTCAATTAAATTATTCAAAATTGTCTCACCTGATATTTGTGAAATTTTCAAATTTTAAGGTTCATCACTTTTTCAGTTATTCCACACTTTTGAGCTTTGACTTACTTTATATTTAAGTGATTTCAAACTTTTCAGAGTCGATACCATTTTTTTCCGGAAACACTATAAAGTTTAAGTGTTTCCGGAGTGACTCATATCATATTCATATGATCCCACATTTTACTGGTATGATTTATTTCGTACTTTAACATTTTAGGGCTAATTCACTTCATATTCAAATGGTTACAAAATTTTACTCAAGTAATAATAAGCATTTCAGGGCTGACTCCAATTCTTGAGGACTTAATTACTTAGTTTTCAAGTAATTTAAGGTTGATTCGCTTCATATTAATATATGTGACTCCAAGCTATACATGGCTGATATTAAAGTGATTTCAAGCTTTTATAGGCTGATTACAACTCTTTAAGTCTAACTAACTAAGTGATTTAGAACTAGTTCACCTTCATTTCAGTAATTTTAAAATGTTAATGTTCGATTCATTTCATTTTTATTCCATTCCACACTTTCCAGGATTGACTTGCGTAATACAGTTGTATATTTTAATCTTTTAACAAGTTTATTCAAATTCAAATTCAAATTTACTTTATATTCAAGTTATTCAAAACTGACTCAGATAATATTTTTTTGATTTCACGGTTTGCAGGTATGGTTCACTTCTCATTTAAATGAATTCAAACTTTTCAGGACTGATTCACTTCATTTTCAGGTGATTCCAATTTTTTCAGGACTAAATTACCGTACATTCAAGTGATTCAACGGTTATTCACGTTGTATCGCAGTGATTCTTGATTCACACAATTATTAAGTGATTTAATACTTTTCAGGATAATTAGACGCCTGTCGCTTACTTCAAGTGGCGTGTCAATCCAAAGCAAGAGAAAGTTACGCAGGAGCATAGATATAAATATTCGTTCTGCCACTTTTGTTTTCAAACACCTGATACATATTTTTGACCTTGACCTTCTAAACAACTTTGCAGGTGGTTAGTACTTTATAGGTTATCAGCATTTAAAGATAAAATATTATGAATTTACCTCGTTTTAGGTGAGTCAACACTTTTTGTGGGTGATGCAAAATTCAAGTGTGCGTTTCAATACTGTTCGAATTTTAATTTGAAACTCTCAGGGAATAAATAAACACATATTGACTATGTTTTTGCAAAGTTGGTTCAACCACTAGGCTAAATGCCCACACCTTAGACTTAACGCTACTCATCAAATCCAGTGCAACACTTGAGCCATCTTTCATCCACCCTTTCTTCAAATCCTTGTCGTTTTTGAAGACCTTCCTTGTTTTCCAAAGCTTGCCGTTCATAAATAAAGATATTATTATTAATGAAATAAACCATCTGAATCCCATATGTTACTACGGAAATGATAAAAAAGGAGTAGTTAAGCACAGTGGAAAAACTAATGGATGTGATATTACCATATTGGAACTGACTCTCAGCTTCGAGTCTTGACAAAAAATCTCTACTGAGCCCTTGTGGCACGATAAGCCAGCCAGTTCAGTGCAATGGATAATGGCACTGTAATTACACAAGTGCTATTTTAAATAAGAAATGGACAAATTTCGGATGGTGATGAAAAAAAAAACCTATAAAACAAATTCAATCGAACAAATTTCACTAAAAAAAGATCGGATTTGCAAACAACAAACCGATGCAAATAACTCGTGGATCTTGCACCACGATAACGCACCGTCACACAAAGCCATCGTTGTCCGTGGACATTTGGCTAAAAACGAAACGTATAACTGGAGGGGGTGACCCCGGCGTAGAAATTAACATCCATACCTCTCACACCAAAGTTACGAGTTCATATCTCACCCCCGGACAAGTTACGAAAATACCCAAAAGGTATTTGAGTGACTACGACGGGAGATGAACGAGCCTAGGGCTGAAATTCTCGATTATCAAGGAACTAACTGAAACGTATACCATTCAGCAACCACGGAAGTCACCTGATTTGGCTCCCTGCGACTTTTTTCTATTCGGTCGTCTGAAGACACCGCTCCACGGGACCCGGGATGAGATCATGGCAAAATCTAAGATGGTTCTGATGGCAATATCGCAAACCGAATATAAAAAATGTTTCGAGGATTGGATCAAGCGCTGGCATAAGTGCGTTGCAGTCGATGGGGAGTACTGTGAAGGGGACAATATCGCTTTTGATGTGTAATCTTGTATTTCTAATTTCCTGAAGAAATTCCGGGAACTTTTTGATTAAGGTAGTATATCTACTTGATATGTGAAAAAAAAAGCACAACCACGAGGAGTTGTTCCGCGTTTCTTTTTTCTATGTTTCTAACATGGGGTTCAATACTGTACTTCTGCGAAGAGCTGATATTGAATCCGTGGTTGATCTCACTAGGCCATGTTGACTTTTGAGAAGTTACTAGATTAATGATTATAAATTTATAACTCTCGACAGCGCTTAAATTTTTATTTTGGGACATATCAATGACTCCCGCCCACTCCAGCAGCTACAACAACATGTATTAATACGATTGAAGAGAAGCAGCCATTGACTGGGATCACTAAATACATTTTGTTGTTTGTATGTATGTATGTATGTATGTATGTATGTGAGGTAGCCACCATCCCTTCTTAGACCTTGTAATGTATGCAGCTCCACTTAATAGCAAGATTAAATTGAGTTACCGGTTTATATTCACTGTAACGCTGTATGAAGGGCCAACAACGATGGGGCGGACCCGTAAGCAGAGACACTTACGCGAAACCCGCGAGATCATAAGATTCTCCTGCCAACGATACGATCCAACAAATCGAATAACCCCATTCGCAATACTTATTAAGCTTTCTACAGGATGGTTTGTTAAGAAGAGCGCGTCACTCTCACTGAAACTGTTGGAGTAGAATTCACAGCATCACAAACAAATCGGTAAAATAAAGAGAATGATACTGTTTGTTCCCTCCTAGACGCCGGTTATAATTATCATACGGATACCACTCGATTGTCCAATTGCAGCTTCAGTGAACCCTGATGCTCCCTTCCTTCCTAATATATATTCAATGTCATATAGTTATATTTGCCGGCGTCGGTGGTGTAGTGGTAAGCGTGACTGCTACTTGGTACCCCAGTGGGTCTGGGTTCAATCCCAATCCCATCGACGTCGGTGGTTTTTCTGAGGCGAAAAATTCTGGTCACGCCTTCCTTCGGAAGGGAAGTAAAGCCGTTGGTCCCGGCTCATATTCATGAGTCGTCAGGTAGGGTCCAGGTGGTGGTGTCGTCTTCCTGGCGTCGGTGATTGTCACCATGTGAGGAAATAGGCCGACGTAAAAAAATAAAATATAGTTATTATTATGATAAATAATGTAGTGAATGAATGTAAGAATTATAATAAAAATTCCATTTCCTGATAGTTTAGACAATATAGCTACGAGAAAAATTGATTTAACATTATTTTACAAAACTTGGGGATCATTTATGGATGATCTGAAATAATAAAGCATATAAAGAATTGCATCGCAATATTTTTTTTGTATTGAGTCTCATAGGTACTATAGTGATTTAAATGAAATGAATTTAAATGCAATAATATCACATCACTTAATATCATAATAAGAAATAATAAAATGACGATATAATATAAAATTGTAATACGAGCAAGCCAGTAAACTATAATAGAATATTTATCCGTAATAGCTGGCCATCCACTTATCGCAAGACTTCCGCAGTTGCAGCGTGTATAGTATTATGATCTACTAAAATTAGAATTAGTTTTCACAATAAAGGTGTCGCCACACGGTAGGTATTTCTAGAATATAGTGAGCTATATGCTAGAAAACTATGTAATAGTTCATAGAAACAATAAAACTATGTAGTGATAGCTCATAGTTATGACTAGGGATAGTTTAACGCTATGATAAGCTGTGCCCATTGTCGTATGTACACTCTAGCGATAGTTTCTATGTAATAGTAGCAGGCTTTGAACTATTCCATCTAGACGGAATAGTTTATAGTTCGTTGGTCAATGTTTTTAGGCAGTTCGTTAAAATTTTTTGCTAGTTTGTTTTTTCGCGGTATTTTTAAAGCAAATATGGATCAGGAAAATAAATTCTGCTTGATTGAGCTGTGGGAGCAATATTCGGTATTGTGGGACCCAGCTAATCCCGATCGCCTGAGGAAGTGTATTCTTCAAAGTACATAGGTGTATTATTCGGCTTTGCAATTCCTCATCCGAAGAAAATTTAGACTCGGGCATTTTGATACCTTGCTAAGTACTAAGTATTTTCAAGATGAGAACGTTGAGAGGCAGATTACATTCACTTGTTTTGAAACTTGAAAAACCGAGTGGATCGAAACCAGAGGAACAGCAGTGCGCAGTTTGAAGCGTAAAAAGTCATCATATGATGAGATGGCGCTTCTCTCGAACTGTGTCGAAATCGTGTCTGAACTCACGGGACTTAAAAACGAACAAATCGGGTCACAATTCTGGGTAAATCCACCAGATCGTTACTGCAGACGTTTTGCGCTGAAGACTACCTTGTAAGATAACAAATATACGATGGCTTTAAGGAACTTGAACACCAAATTTGAGCAGGCTTATGAAGAGATAATCATTTTCAGAATGTCTCAAAAGCATCAGATTGTCCACGCGTCAGATGAACCATACAACTTGATCGTGCATCAGATTCCCTAACAGCAATCGGCAAATACCCCACCATCACTGATCCTTCCATTTGCTCCTATGCTGACATACGTAAACTTGTATTCAGCATCGACCATAGACTGCATTTTATAAATTAAACTATCGCTGACGCTCTTTGTCGGGGCTTTTATACTTACGTGCTTTCTCTCTAACGCTCCTATACAATTGGAAAATTGCCATGTTTCTTCAAAATCACATGAAATTGAAAGCCATTACTCTTCTAAATAACATATGAATTTTAGATAAACCTGTCACATCAATTTCATTCAATTTTTGCAGCTCTAAGAACCGGTATATACGAATATTTTGAAACCTCAGAGCAATGAATTTAACCGATTTCCTTGAAATTCTTTGAAGAACTTCCCTGACCTTCTCAGAAAAATTTCAAGAAGTTCTCTGAAGAACTTTCCCGAAGATCACTGAAAAATTTTCCAGAAATTTCTATGAAGAAAATCTCTGAAATTCCACCAAAATACTCCCTGAACTTCTTTTTATTCTTCTTTCTAGAACTTCATCGAAGTTCTCTGAAGGACTTCCCTGAACTTTTCTGAAGAATTACCCGAATTTATCTAAAGAACTTCCCTGAACTTCTTTTATGAAGTTCCATGAATTTTTCTAAAGAACTTGCGTTAACTTTTCTGAAGAACTTCACCGAACCTCTCTAAAGAACTTCCCCTAATTTCTCTAAAGAACTTCCATTAACTGCTCTGAAGAACTTCCCTGAACTTCTCTGAAGAATTTCCCTGAAATAGTTATCGAAATCTTCATAACCTAGCACCTTCAGCAGATAAGCCTCAATTTCCAAGCCTTCAAGGCGAGCAATCTACGATCTAGTTTTTCGTTTTATCCGACTTATATTGAAATGACGTACGCAGCTACTGCAGCAATCTTTTCATTCTCTGTCCAGAAACCAAATGTGCTCATGATTATTTCCGAAATCTAATTTTTCAAAGCTCGCAACTGAATACCTGCGACCACAAAGAAAATAAATCGTGCGTACACCGAAAAAAAATTAGTGATATCGCTGTGACAAAGATTTTTACTACATAGCTACTATTACTTCATAGCTCATACTTTTGTAAAACCGTGACTCAAATCTCATAGAACTATGATATAGATATCAAAAACGGCTATATCATAGTGAACTATAGCAAAGATTTCAAGCCCCGTATGGTGGCACCTTAATAGTCATAATAAGCGTAGGTACAAGTTATATCTGGCATCCCGAGCAAAGGATTATACCAAATGGATAACAAGTTCTAATACCAGGTTATCATTTTTTGATCACCGAATATGTTATCATTGAGGCTGAATAAACAGCCAAAATAACAGAATGGATAACAAAAAATACTCGTTGAATATCATAATAATTACTTATTTTGTTATCGCTGCGAACAACTTGATAACAAATCCTGTATTGTAAGAAAATTTATTGAAAAAGTTTCAAATTATGTTATCAATTGGAAATCAAATTCTCAATATTTATAGTTTTACAATTCAACTTATAATGTTCATAAAAAATAGTGTGTTCAAAATGATAACATATGATAACAAAATTTGCCAATGGTGATAACTAAATTTGTTATGCGATAACAGCGGAAATCAAAACGATAACTGGTATAACAGAACTTGTTACTCATATGATATCAGCTTGTTATTTTCCTTTGCTAGGGATATCACTGCACAGTGGGAAAAAATGGACCCAAATACCCAAGTAAGCGAAGCCGCTGGTTTTTTAACTAAACCAAATGCATTTCTGAAGGAAAATGGGCTAATAAATCGATTGGCGCAGGTTTTGTGTTGTGTAGAGCACGGTAAGTGGTTCGTTTGGCCCCAATTCACCCTAAATTGATGGTTTCTCTTCATTCTGCTCATATAGTTGCAATCTCCGGAATATATTTTGAGTGAAAATGCATACATTTTACACATATCACATTTAAAAACTTAACAGGGATAATTTCATGTTGTGTATGGCCCGTTTTACAGTTTATCTACAGAAATACAGTGGAATACTAATTCATTTGATATAACCACAATGGAACTGACTCTAAGCTTCGGGTCTTGGCAAAGAATCCCTACTGAGCCCACTGAGTCAAGCCGGCAAGTTCAGCGCAAGGGATCACGAAATACATTTTGTTCATTGTGCAAAGAGGTTTACAGGTTTACGGAACGAATGAAGCTTTTTTACGGAAGTGTGTATTTCTTCTTCGCACCATTTTTGTCTTCAATCAATCAAAAAACCCGAAAACAAGACATTTTCACCATATTCGTTTGTCCCGCTGAGGGAATAACTAAGTGAAGCAGAGTACGTCGAAATGACGAAAGCTCCTGTTTATTTGTAAGATAGTCTACAAACAACGCACTCTATCGCAATATGAATAGTAGCTGTTTATTATATTTATTTATTTTTTGTAAAATTTTGATAATTTAGTCAAACCTCAGATATGGAATGGCAAAAAACTCATTTTCAAAAAGATACATAAGAAAAAAAAACACACCTCTAAACACGAAACAGATTTCTTTATTGTTTTACTATGCTAGCATCAAGGTAAGCACATCTTAATACCACAACATTTTTATTGTTATCTAATGGTGGGTGAAAATTTGCAATCGAAAAATCAACAAACGTTTATCGTTCTAATCCTTGCTCCGAACCACATAAATGTTGTCTTCCTTTCAAAACCCCAAAACAACTAAGCCAAATCTCCCTTCCATAGTGCTGACCAACAACAAGCTTGTAGGGGAAACGCACCGGTTTGGCCATGTTCCTATTTTGGCCATGTTTTGATGATCACGTTCCGAAAGTTCTTAGAAGTTTTTTTTAAATCAAGCAATTACTTTTTCTGATCGGTGGCTTAAACTGGCACAATTACCCCAAGTGAGTAGATCCAACAGCTCAGAACGTTCGTAGAATTGTTGCCTTGGAGCATACTTCCATTTCTATTAGCAGTTTCAAAAGCTTTCTTTGGTGTGTCTTCGCTACAATGGACAAGCAAGCAACCGTTAAATGGAATCAGACACCACAAACACTCGGCAGAACATCGTTTTCCTTGTCTGCAATGCTGTTGGCTACATGTCTCTTGTCGCTGTTACCTTGCACAGTTGATGCTACCAGGTGTAGTAAAATGGAGTGTCTTTGATGTTCCTAACTGACGTATAGTCGACGTGAGACACATTCTATATGATGTTCCTAAGGATTCTGGCTGGTTGTGGACAACGCAATACCTCAAAAAATATCAAAACAATCTCCCAAAAAGATTGGGGAATTTATCCCATTCCAATAAAATTCAGATTTGAAAAGTTCAAAAAGTTTTGATGAGCTTTTGAAATACTTCAGAAAGAAACATCACGAAGCATAGCTGTTCAACAAATTTTTTTCAAATTTCTCGAACCTAGTTTATTTTCAGAGTTTTATGATGCACATAGTATTTTTAATTGTGGTTTGATTTCTACTCTTCCAAGCAACACCGCTGCACGGTATTCTACAACCCGATACCGAAATACTCAGGTATCAGGCCTGTTGTTTTTAGCCATAAAAGAGCCTGTGATGAGACCAACAAACGGAAACGTTTTGCCATATGGGATAACAGTACATTTGCGAAGCTCGATCCATGATGACAATTATAATTGCGGTGCTATGTGTGAAACACATAGGTACACGGATGACCAGTCCGGAAGGCAGCACAAATATGTGAGATACGATCTTTGACTGTGCAGACAAAATATTGGTATTGCGTTGCCGATGATGTTTTCTCAGCAGAATATTCACCCAGTTACCCCTGAGCACCACATTTACAAATCTGCTGATGTTTGAAGGAGCAACAAGAACAATACCACCCATCGCTTAGTGGATTGCTAGTCAAAGCTGCACCATAATACGGAGGTTTATCTTTCCAATTTATTTTCCTATTGCGACAATTTCTCCCGAGGATAGATGACACGGTGTTGGAAATAAGAAATTCAATCATTCAATCGGCAAATTCTTTGAGCACCATTGGATTTTTTCTATGAATGTTTTAAGGGACACAGAACGTTTTTCAGGAAATAAAAAGGCATATTTTTTAACCTTAATTTAGTTGTACATATTTTAGAGTTGGCTTTCTTTTCGAAAAATCTGTTTTTCGAGCCCCGCTTCTTGTAGGCAAAAACTTACCCTCTTCTTTTTATTCCGCGTGGTTTTTCGGTGAAATGCGTGACAAAAGTTAGCAGCATACCGTCATTGTTTCCTTTTCATATTTTAATGTCATCCACCCATCGTCTTAAAATGTAATCCTTTAGTGGATGAGTTAAATGTTCGTGTTTCTCTAGAAAACTACTTATATAAATCCTGGAAGAAGTCTGCACATTGTAGACAAAATACGCGAATCTGTCAAGATAAGCAATAAAGGTAGTTGGAATTAAATGAAAATTACTAATCTTTCTTCTCATTTTCTAGTTACTTAATTAAAATTATGAACGATTACAACCCAAGTTGACTTGAAAGACTGCTTCTAGACGAAGTGAATAATATCTCAATTCAGCTAATATTCGAATTTTAAATTTAATCCAGTACACATCAATAAGTATCTAAATGTGTGAACGGTATGCTAAGTATGAGTGTTATCTTACGGTCGCGTACATCATTTTTGTCTGGCTAAGCCTGCCGTGTACTTGAGCATACGGATAATACAACAACAGTAGATAGGTACGTGCTGCTTGTTGCTTTGGCAGCGATTGTTCTTCTGTCGAGAGCCGGGGCTTCCCATCGTTCATTCCTCATCGTCTGGTCTGAGGCTGCCGCTTGGGAGGTTATTTCCATTTTTGATTGAATATGGCGGAAGTTAATTGCGTTGACTGTGTGGGTGCGTTTCTCGGTATAAGCCTGATACTTCCTTTCTTGGAAAAAATGGCACTGATGGAACTGCGTATTTTTTTTCCTACACAAACCACTGCTCATAAAAAACGGAAATTAACTTCACGCCTCTGTCAACAAACAAAGTGCCCCTTAAGACTGCCGATTCTGTTGCCTAGGATCATTTCAATATCATTTGTTGTTGTACAGATTTGATGTAGAATGAGTAACATATTAGCAATATCCTTACACACTGTTAATATTCAAAATACACATACATTTCGGAACTTATATCAATTTTATTACGGTTTACTTTTAGTCGCTTGAGTTGGTTTTAGTTTTTGTTATAAAGTGTCGTGTGGCTAGAAAGGCTCCTCATTTTCGGTTTTCCATTAGGATATAAATCTTTTATTTTTACACTTTAAACATTAAAAATCAACTATAGGTAGCTTAAGAATATAATCTTTAATGGTGCTGATGCATTCAAAATAAGTGATGAATAATGCTTCGGGTCATATTGACTCGGATTTAATCCAACGATTTCTCAATCATTTTATAACAAAATTTCAATTTTTAAGGACTGTTCATTTAAGAAAGTAGACACCTGTTTATCATTGGTTTAGGGTTGAAACTTAATGAAAAATTGTGAATTTTCGCTCAGTGTGTAAAAACATTGATAACCTCGGCAACACACATGAAAAATCGAAAAAAAATGAGAAATTTCGAACGATCCACTCGCAGATCAAACTCGCCAATTCTTAATCTGTTGAATGTCTTTGAAAGTTGCTTGACCTCCCAGCACTTTCGGCAATATATGTCAAGACAATTATCAATTTTTCAAACAGTTGTAAGGACGTGGCCAGGTGCGCATAGAGAAGCGACACACATTTTTGGCGAAATGTTGAGTGGAAGTGAATAGGCTTATCTCGGTGACTCCCCCCACGCTTTGTGCAAATGTGCTATGCTATGCTTTGCTAAGGCCTGTACTCGAAAAAAATGCACCCGACAAAAGTGTTCGCCAAAAATTTATTTTAAGTCGGATTTTATTGAAACTATCAGGAAATGAACTAATACATATGGATTATGTTTCGGCATAATTTCTTTATTCAATTTCCTTTCCATCGCTGAAAGCCCGCACTTTTCCTATAAGACCCCTCATTACATTTTGTGCAGTGGTGGAGCCGACCTTTTTGGTTACTTTTATCCATTCTTTCTTCAACTCCAGCTCGTTCTAAAACACCTTGGACGATTTTCGAACGTTGGCCTTCATTATGGCCCAAAATCTGTCCACCGGTCGAATCTCTGGTGAATTTTGGGGGTTGGCGGTTTTTGGTACAAAAACAACGTTATTGTCTCTGTACCAATCCAACGTCGATCGCGCGTAATAGCATGATGCCAGGTCCGGCCAAAATAATGTCTCGCCTCCGTGGGACCGCAGGAAGGGCAACAGATGCTTCTGGAGGCACTCGATGCTGTAAATTTCGCTGTTGATGATACCCGTTGTGATGTACGGTTTACTCAGTTTACCGCATTGGCATATGGCCTACCAGAACAAGTATTTTTTGGCAAATTTGTCCACTTTCTTCTTCCATATGTCTTCCGGAATACCAAACCGTGATTTTGCAACGTAGAACTCCAGCCCTAGTATCTGCTTTGCGTCTGCCTTGATGTAGGTTTCGTCATCCATAACCACACACATCGGTTTCGTTAACCACTCTCGATACAGCTTCCTTGCGCGGGATTTGGCCGCCGTGTTTTGTTGATCACGCCGGTTCGGTGCCTTGCGGACCTTGAATACACGAAGCCCAGCTCGTTTCATGGTTTGCTGAACGAACCAGGCGGAACACTTTGCCTTCAGAGCCGCGTCGTGAATCGAAAGGTTCGGATTACACTTGAAATAATCCAACACCTTCCGGGCCTTCACAGGGTCAGCTGTCTTCGGTTTTCTTCCACTTCCAGCCCGCCGCTCGGTCTTTTGGGACTCCTTAAACGATTTTACCACTCGAGACACAGTTGTATGGGTGATTCCCAGTTGTCTTGCGATCCATCTCATGGTCGCAGTCGGATTTTCCATGACGGCGCGCAAAATTCTCCGGCGATTTTCTTCTTGTTTCGATGACATCTCAATAACCACTGAACCGATTGTTATGAAATTTTGCACATGTAAACAATTCACTCCAAACTAGTTATACCCAGATTTTCATAAATTAATTTATCCACGGACAAAAAAGTTACACACGGATAAAATGGTGCATTTTTTTCGAGTACAGGCCTTTTCAACTTGCAGATCAATTTTGCACAAATGGTTTTACGAAAAGTTGTCGTGTCGAGAATTGGCTAAAAACGTGAAGTGCACTAAATATGCAGTGTTAAAGATTGTCGAGAAAATTGGAGAAACTTGAAGATTTACTAAAATCTAGCCGCAGCAAGGGGGCATCGAACCAGAAAAAGTAGCTGGCAGGGGTACGCCTTTGAAATCACACAAAAGAGTGGACATTAGCATCGGAATTGTGCAGAATATTATAAAGCGTAACAATATCAGAAACTACCAGAAGCAGAAAGCACCAAAAAGGACGGATTAACAGAAAGCTTCTTCGAAAATACGGTCACGAAACTTGTATGACGTTCTCCTCCAAAAGCCGAACAGGTGCATTTTGATGGACGACGAGACGTATGTCAAATCTGATATCAGTACATTTTCGGGGCCGCATTTTTTTTAACGCTCAGCCTCTGCTCATCTGTCCTCCGACAGATGTGCGTGATGATGTGCAATACATCCGAACCGAAAAGTTTGGGAAAATGGTTTTGGTGTGGCAAGCCATTTGCTTCTGTGGTTTGAAGAGTTCTTCATATTTCACAAGGGGCTCAATCAACGGTGAAAATTATACGGATCCTCCATTGTTTTGGCGGGATCTGGCATATTTTCACTACACAGTCAGTCTTATTTTGTAATTATAAATTTATTTTCATGCACATATTTGGAGCATGAAAATCAATATCATATTAAATAGTTTCATAAATTTGCATGACTTGAAAAAAGTGTTATGTAAAATTCAAAAACTCTTAATTTTAAATAGACACATCATCAGGACTCGACTATAACTTTTACATGCATATATATTTTTACATTAATATTATTCTTAAACCTGCTTATAACAGCTTTTCCGATATTTGAAAAAAAATTCTTTCAATTGAATATTGAACGGAATAATTCATTACGTTTATGTTACCATATTTGATAGCTCACATACATTGATTCATTGTTCATTTCAAATCTCAGTCTCCGGTAGGTCACATGGGCTTATTAGACAAGCCAAAGATAATCTTTCTAATCTTTCGTGGCTGTTTTCTATTTGCGTGATGTAAATCTTTGATAAAAGCTCAAAGACTAGCTATCCTCAAATATTCTCGCTGTCTCCATCAAAGTTGTAAGTCGAAGCTGCTACTGTTATTTGGCTTTGTCATCAAACCAGTTTCCCCTAGCTCATGTGGTTCCAGTAGGACAGTGTAGTAACATTCAGGTGAGTCTTAAGCCCGATTCATACGGATCTTTCCATTACGATGAAAATATATGTTGGGAATTTACAGTTTTAAAAATAATCTTCTAAGTAATTGTACACAAACCGAACAGTTTTTGTTAGGTTTAAAGGGATTATGACAATACGATGATATAAAGACGGTCTGTTCGACGCAACGAGAAAGTTGAAACTAAAACGTCACTTGAGGTGCACACTTCTTTCTGTTCTTAAATTTTACATGCTGATTGAAAATTGTACTTATGTACATTCGTAAAGTAGCTTTCACGCGTTTCGTAAACATGGATTTTGTACACAAAACAAATGTGTCGTATATTGTATGAAACATTCTTATTTCTTTTTATCTGGTGAAATGATATCATTACACCTTTGAATGAATTTCGTGAAGATCAGCCAATCGCTGTTTCTCTTTTATCGTACTCATCCAAAATGGTGTTGCTGCTGCGATGGGCGGGAATAATTTATCGATCCCAAAATAAAAATCAATGCGCTGTCGAAAGCTATAACTTCATGCTCATTGATCAAGCATCTTCTCACGAGTCAGCATGGCCTAGTGAGATCAACCACGGGTTCAGTATCAGCACTGTCCAAATATTCAGGTTCGAATCCCATGTCAGAAACATAAAAAAAAACGACAACTCCACGTAGGTGCGCTTTTTTTGTCTATTACATTTCGAGTCGATAAAGTAGATCAGTCAGTCCCTCATGCAACCAACAGAGAGACGTTTCTTATTTATTTTTGACAAAATTTTCGCAGCTCTTTGTATTGTTTTTGTACAATGTATGAATGTTCTTTCTGCGTGCTTTTGACAGTTGCGCGTGTGCGATATATTACGAATGTATCTTCATAAAAAGAACAAATCCGTTTCGTTGCAGAAAACAACGAATGGAATTGTGAGTATAACCTTAGATTTTGTAATGTAAACTAAAATTAACTTTCAGTGTTGAAAACATTCTATGGGGTTGATTCTATGATTTGAATAGAAATCGTTGAAAAGTACACCTGATGGTTATTTCATATAAATTTAAGTGTAAAATAATATGCCTTTCGATGCTCTTATTATGTGCATTTGTTTAAATTCAATTTTCCATCAACAGACCGATTAATGTGGAGTGTATTTGGCTGTGTACGCTTCTGTTACGTTGGAGATGCTCAAGAAGGAAAACGTCGATTTTTTCGCAAAATGCCAAAATCCAAAATGGTCTGCAGCACTACGAAAAGTTACGGAAAAAATTGTGCAGAATCCAAAGGGAGAAAAGTCCAAGCGTTCTTCAGAAATGAGAAGTAAATATTTAAACTCTTGAATTCACTCAAATGTACGTTGATTTTATATAAAGCAAACATATGGATTTGTTCCTAAATAAATATTTTTCTTTGAGAAACGGGTGTCCACTTTCTTTAATGAACAGTACTTATATGATAAACCCGAAAGTGATAATTTAATGAATTTGGCTAACAGTCTTTGATTGAAAGACTAGGAAAATTTAAATCAACACTTCACTTGATCACTTTTTCCAAAAAAATAAAAAAATGAAACACTTATTTAAACTATCACTAGTAAATTCGAGCAAATTCCGTTAAATTCCACTACAGATAGCTTATCTTTTGACAGACAGGCCTATTGTTGTTGTGTCGTGTGTTGTGTAGGTATAATTTGTAGGTAGAAAGGTTTTGAAAAAACAGCTATGAATATCAATTTAGTAAGTAACAGTAGTAACAGTCTTTGATTGGATGGTATTGGCCGCTTTGAATCGGTGCTTGCTGATCGGAAAGGGTTTCCACAGTTAAATTGCATCACTTTAAACTCGTTCCCAAAAACAAATCTCTCAATCGATTGTCATGAAATATTCAGGGAATAAAATACAATGTATAATCTTGAATTAGGTATTTTTATTTCACTGTATTTCTTTACCAAATCCAAAAGCCCGAATTTGCTTCTTAATACCACACAAGATTTTGTACAACCGACATTTTTTTCCGCTTTCAACCATGACTTCAACATTTCCTGTTCTGTAGTGACAACTTTAGGATGCTTACAAAGTTCGTGCTTTATTACAGCCCAACATTTTTCAATTGACCGCAACTCTGGAGAGCTTGAAGGGATTAAGATCCTTCGGCACGAAATTAACACCATTCGTCTTGTACCACTTCAAAACATCCTTGGAGTAGTGACAATAGGCTAGGTCCGGCCAAAAAAAATGTAGGAACGTTGTGTTTTGAGAAACGGAAGCAGTCGTTTTTTCAGACATTCATTCATGTATACTTGACCATTTACAGTTGAAGTAGTCACGAAAGACTTGCTCCGTTTACCACACGAACAAATCCCCTGTCAAATCATCATTTCTTGGGGAACTTTGACACTTGCTGTTTTTTGAGAGACTCTTGAACATCGAACTTGAAAAAAAAAAAAACAAAAAAACAAAAAATCCCAAGTAACATTGCTAACACCATCCAGCTTTATTAAGTTTGATTAAAGTTTTATGAAAGTCACTTGAAATCAATTTGGTTTTATTATGGCACCAAGAGGTGCCAATAGGTTTCATATTTTAGTCAGGTTTATGAAAACCCACACAGCTTGTTAACAACAATCTTAAAACCTTCTTTTTCAAATTCCTTTTACTCCTATCAAAGGTTTTATTTCGACTCTATGAACTCGTTAAATGCTGTATTGAAATGCCGTTTTAGGACTCATTGATTTTATCTTATTATGGTCAGTTGAAAAAGCATCTTAAAACCATTTTGCCTCCAGTAAATGCATTAAACGGCAAATTGGCATTGAAGGAAGTCACCATAAGACCAAATAGTTTTATGATAGTCATTGCGAAGAAAAATTGGTTTTATGGCAAAACTGTGATTTTTTCCAATCGCCATATTGAAATATAAGAAATAATTGAAATGTGGAAAAAATAAATGCCTCAAATTTTCAATGCCATGCGAATAAACTGTAGATCAGAGACTATTTTTGGCATTTTTTGGATAATCTCATCCAATTCCAAGCACTTTTCGGGAAATTCATGATTAATTTATCGAATATATTTGTTTTAATTTGATTTATGTTGTTGTAAATACGCATAATTTCTGAGGCGCATTGATTTTCGGCTCTTATCGTGCCAATATTCACCATAAAAACAATTGCGCATATAATTCGGAGCATAATACGCTGTAGAAAACACAATTTGTTTTGGATATTTTGCTTTCAAACAAATTTTTTCGGCATATCACTAGACCTTTTTTTTACTGCTAAATAAATCATGAAGAGCAGAGAATCAAACAAAGCAGAACAACAAAAACCAACCTCGATTTCACAGTGAACAGTTTGACAGCTGCTTGGCCGTTTGGCCAAATGCTGGTTTTCATGGCAGCCAATGGTCATAACATCTTTCACTAGAACATTTTCAAAATCTTTATGTTCTTATAAAGGTTTTACTAACTTGTTTTCACAACCGTCTATAGAGTGGGCCATTTTGTACAAATTTCGGCTTTAAAGAAGCGTAAAGGAGGTGTTGGTGGACAAAACAGTTTTGAATGTAGTTTTATCAACAAAGCCGGGAGAAGTGCT
>JAHHFK020002872.1:0-29011 GCA_024533555.2 Aedes koreicus
CAGATAACAATGTCTCAAAGTGCGAGAGAAGCATCATCTCCTAGAGCCGATGTCGATACACTTCTGAGTAGCTAGTGATACCGGGCCGCTCTTTCCCGTACAACCGGTAGCTCCTTTATAGCCGGCATCTCTTTGGGCGGCGGCACGGCAACTTTCGGGATCTCGCCTCTTTCATCCCGCCAAACAGAAGTTTATCTATAAAGTAATACATTATTTCGGCTTTTTTCTCCTATAACAAATATATTATTTTTGAAAAGTTTTTAAGATAACGTCGTAATCTCGCGCGTCTATTTCCTCAACTCCCTCGACAACGTTGGTGTGAGGCTCAGCAAGCTGGAACAAAAACTGTGGCGCAGCATCATTAAATCCTGTGTTAAAAACATACGCACGGAGCAGAAGCAGGCGAGTGAACGGAATAGAGAGACCTCAGAGATAGGGCATTTCTTCCTTGGGGAATCGCCGCCCGGCCGACAACTTCTCAATCTCAACTCGTTTGGTTATGGATATTCCCTCGTTGCAATGCTTCGGCCGTCCCATCTCCCGGTACCCGTGGCGGTGGCGGCGGTTCGGAATCAAAGAGCTTTTGGGAGGTTTTAAGTGTTATTTTATGACGACAAACGACGACTTCTGTTGAATCTCAAAGCGATGACACACAGAATGGAAGGTGGGTAAATGATCGTTGCTGGTGGATCGAAGAAAAAAGCGGGCCTTCAAGGGAGGCAGGTGATAACAGATTGAATTAATTTTCAATTTATTCCGGATAAGAGTTTATGGATGTTTCTTCTCCGACTCATTAAGGGGAATTTTGCCGAATATGCGATGTTCCCATGGCGGTTGGGGTCAATCTTATGTGGGAGGAGGGGGTTGGTGTGCTGATGGACAATAATATATGGAACTTTTGTTTCTTGGGCACGGAAATTCCTTTTGAGGACCACGCGAGAACGTATCAATTCACTAGGTTAAGGAGTTAAAAGGTGACAGACATTCATGTGTGAAGTTTAGTCGGGTTTTGATATTATGACCATTATTTTCTTCCGTGAATGATTAATTTTTAATTTGAAGGTGTAAAAGATGCTTTAATTGATAAACATTAAACATCAAAATAATTCCAGTCCAGTTGGTAAACATAAATTCTACACAGAAAAAAAATAAAAATGAATATCACATCAATGCACATCGACCATGCCGAAATTTCGGTGTAATATTCAACTTCATGATCAGAAAAGTATGTTGTTCGATCAGTTAATGAACAGAAAATGTGCGGAATCAAATACATCTACTATATGTAGTATGTATTACCACCTATCATGTTTGTGTGTTTATGGTTTGTTTAGTTATTATAAACATTTTTGGGTGTGCTCTACGATGTTAATTTCATGCTTTTTCAAATATTTTTGCTTCGTGTTTTCTAAAAACACGGTTTGAAAAAATCGTGTAATTCTCTGTAATATTAAATTTACGCGATATTTTAGATTGTCGAGTTGTTGTATTATTATTCCTGACGTCATCTATCATTGTTTTTTCCCAGTTCTTTAATTCCCATTTGAGGGTACATTCTGAGGCCCCTCAAAATGGTTCAGGCGCTAGAAATCATTTCAATGAACCACATCTTACTAATAAATCATTACTTTCGATTCCACAGTGCCCAGGTACCCAAAATAGATTCACCGTACTAGTTTTAGCCACCTGCTGTAGCAATTGAATGCATTCCCATACCGATTGAGAAGTACAGGTGACTGACTTGGCTGCTTTTAAGGCAGTGTGACTGTCAGAAAAGATATACAGGGTGCGGCAGAAAATAATGCGAAAATGTTCAACCTTGAGTATTGGGTTAATTCGTGTAGCTAGTGACTAATTTCTGTCGAAAGTGTATTTATTTATGTGTATTTTCAAGTGCTGCATCCAAACATTCTATTTGTTTTATTGCAAATTCGTCAAAATGTTCGCGAAAGAAGTGATTACACAGACTAACAGACGTAACACTAACAACAAATTGCCTTACAATACATCGTCCTAAATTGAAATTTAGATACGTTAAAACACTAGCGCTATCTGACGGCCGCTCTGCCCATTTCAGTGTCAACCATGTTTGATTGTCTTGCCTGCCGCAACAGCTGCCAACGAGCGCGCTCATGAAACACACGCACACTACTTCAGGCTCGCTTGACTGTCAATCGTTTGTTTTGAAGCAAGCGAAGCAGGTTCGTTGAAAAGTCAAAATTAGTGGACGCTTGCTCCTCCGTTACATCCTCAGTCAATTCATGATTGAACAGACTGGCAAGGAACTCGATGTCTTGGAATTCAATTTCCGTTTTGTGGGATGGGAATCTCAGGAATAATGTGCTTAGCAGCAGGTTGCGACGGGATGGCATTGCCCCGTAACCTAAACAATGATTCTATGCTCATAATAGATAACAATTAAATTACTTTTTTGCTTACCCTTTCTCAGGCTTGTAACAGATTTTATAAGCTGTCGAGTTGAAATGGTCGGAGCATAGTTTCCGCTTTTCGACCGCCTTTTGTTTGCCTCCATCAAATTCCACCACAATCTCCCTTGACTGGCAAAATTTCACCCACTACGCGCATCTACTTGATGTCAAAATTAAATTCTATGTAATAGTAATATTAATCTCAATAAATTTCATACCTTTCCACGTTACGGGGAAAACTAAAGAAGCATTTTCCGCAGTTTTTACCTTCCCGATTAGAGCAAAATATAAAATTTACAATTGCGTCCCATGTTTTGACGAAAAAAAGAAACAAAACATTTCCGAACACACTCACACTTGCAAGCGATGCTAGTGCAAGGTAATCACTCAGCAGGAAAATGTCATAAATGTCGATGCGAGCGCTGTGAGTGGTGGCTTGGCCAACTATTTGTATTCAAATTAATCGTTTTTTTAGGTGGACGATGGGCATCAATTAGAGTGTTACGTCTGCTTGTCTGTGATACGTACATTACAATTATAGTTTGCTATCAAGAATTACCCCCAGATATTTGACCTTTTAAGAGAGGACAATTTAAGTTCCTTCCGAGTGTATATCTGGGATAGTATATTTCCTTCTAAAGGGTGTCCACAGTTAAATTGCATCATTTTAAACTCGTCCTCAAGAAACAGAAGTCTCTGAACCGATTGTCATGAAATATTCAGGGAATAAAATACAATGTATAATCTTGGTTTAGGTATTTTTATTTCACTGTATTTCTTTACCAAATCCAAAAGCCCGAACTTTATTCTTAATACCACGCATAAGATTTTGAACAACGCTTGAACCGGCATTTTTTTCCACTTTCAACAATGACTTCAACATTTCCTGTTCTGTAGTGACAACTTTGGGATGCTTACGAAGTTCGTGCTTCATTATAGCCCAATATTTTTCAATTGGCCGAAACTCTGGAGAGTTTGGAGGATTAAGATCCTTCGGCACGAAATTGACACCATTCGTCTTGTACCACTCCAGAACATCCTTGGAGTAGTGACAAGAGGCTAGGTCCGGCAAAAAAATGTAGGAACGTTGTGTGTTTTGAGAAACGGTAGCAGTCGTTTTTTCAGGCATTCATTTCATGTATACTTGACCATTTACACCGTGTCCAATAGTATTCTCATACAATTTTTCCTTGCATTGGTATCTGCAATTACTCAACATGCTTCACGTATGTGTTGGTGTAGTTTTGCACTATGTTTATACAAACGCTTTTAGGTTATGTCCGATTGTTTTTTATTTGGTGTTTATCTTTTACCAGCGATGAAGGAGTTTCGTGCTGTGGTGATAAAACAGTTTTTGAAACGTGAGCGGCGGGGGGCTATTTTCAGAAATTTGAAAAACCTCGGAGTAAAGCGCGGATTTTGAAAAAAAAAAAAAAAAAAAAAAAAAAAAAAAAAAAAAAAATACCGAACCATCCGAAGGTACCGTGACACCTGTTCGTGACTTGGCGGCCGTACTGTACGGTGCGGACTTCCTGAACGAGTTGTTAAAGTAGTCAGGGAACGGATTAGACGGAAAATCACAGCGCTCTGTACGTAAAATGGCCGCAGATCTGAATGTTTCGAGATCGTCAATGCACAACATACTGCAAAATGACCTCGGATTCCAAGCTTACAAGAAACGAAAGGTTCACGGAGTTTCGGAACCTTCCAAGCAGAAACGACTCAAAAGAGCAAGTCTGTTTTTGTCGTGGCACGGTGGGCAAGAATTTATCTTAAATCTAATTTGCAAGCGAGGAAAATTACCAGTGGTTTTCATCGAAAAAGGCGTTGAAGTGAATGCCGTATATTATAAAACGGAAGTTTTGGAGAAAATTGTCAATCCATATGTACAAGAGATGTTTGGAGATGATCACTATGTGTTTCAGCAGGACGGAGCGCCATCGCATACTGCGAATCTCGTTCAGGGCTGGTGCCGATAAAATTTGATTTTTCGACAAGAATGAATGGCCTCTCAGTTCACCAGATCTGAATCCCTTGGATTATTTCGTATGGTCATACATGCTGGCGAAGGTAAATGTCCACAGGGCATCTAATATGAACCAATTCAAACCCGTAATCAAACGAATTTGGGACGAAATGCCGATGGAAGTCGTGCTGGAGCTGGTCAAGAAGATTAAAGGCGGTGTTATTCCAAAACATATGATGTAGTTGATCAGTATTATATTGCAATATAATGGGTAAAGTTATCAAAAAAAATTGGATTATCGATTTGATATAAATAGAGTTTTATTTTGTATGAGAATATATTGGACACGGTGTACAGTTGAAGTTGTCACGAAAGGCTTGCTCCTCTAACCACACGAACAAATCCCCTGCCAAATCATGAATTTCTTGGGGAACTTTGACACTTGCTGTTTCCTGAGAGACTCTGGAACATCGAACTTGTCTTTCGCAGTCACATACTGGTTGCCGGGAATTTGATTAAAGTCCGCCTTTACGTGTGTTTCATCGTCCATGATGCAGCAGTGTGGTTTCGTCAACATTTATGTGTACAGTTTACGCGCACGTGATTTAGCTGTCCTATTCTGTTTTTCATTGCGGTTTGGAGCTTTCTGAACTTTGAATGAACGGAGTTCGTCTTCGTTTCTTGGCTCTCTGCACGAAGCTTTTCGCGACATCCCGATAGGAACAGTTGGGTTTGCGTTTAAAGGCAGCAACCACTCGTTTCACACAGTGGGGAACACTTTTTCTACCACTCACTTTCTTCCGATCGACAGTTAAACGTTCCCCGAAACGATTTATGACACGAGACACTGTAGACTGGTGAATTTTCAATATCTTTCCGATGGCTCGGTGCGAAAGAAGTGGGTTGTCGAGGTGCGTGTGCAAAATGTTCTCGCGCACTTGCTGTTTCTTCGACTCCATTTTCGAAACTACGACACATTTCACAATGAAACTCACGCAGTGTAAACAATACACGCTGAGGTCATTTCACCCAAAATTTCGTTGAAATCAACCCAAATGGCGAAATGTTACAGCTAAATTGAAAGTGATACAATTTAACTATGGACACCCTTTAGAAACAATCAGTCATGGCGATTCCGAAGACGGTTTCGAACCGCGTTAGTAGAGATGTAGAAATCAAACAGACTATAGTTTTCTTGGAATCTTCGACATATCAAATCGACAGGATTGTTTGATCCGTTCTGTGTTCGTATCGGTGGCTGGTGCAATAGCTCTTTAGATCACAGCACTCTTTGAGGGTCTTAGCTGTTGAGCTGATTGAGCAATGCAGGACCGTCTACTTCGGAACGTGAAATCTTGGCGCAGTAGATGGCTTCGTTTAACTTGCGTCTATCCACTAATGGTTCAATACCAAGTAGAGCACAGCGATGTTCGTAAGGTGGAAGCCATGATGGATCGGACCATGGTAGAGTACGCAAAGCACACCTTACAAATTTACCAAACGGCATATGGTGACTAAACGGCAGAAGCAAACACCAAAAAAGATCTGACTAATGCGCAATAAGGTCCACGTTAAATTTCGAGCACTAAAATAATGGCAGCAAAAAAAATACACATAATTCAACAAAACCGGTTGTTTATTTCACAATAATAGAGTTATATCTACATTAGAAACAGTTGATTAAGATGTTAATCCTTCTTTCTGTAAAATTCTCTAACTTTCTGTAGCGCACCCGCAATCAGGTTCCGTACGGTATCCTCAGATACGCCCGTCGTGACGATTCTCCATCTTCTCTTGAAATCATCGGTACCATTTGCCTTCACTTTTTGTACGCATGATTTTGACTTTCCAACTTTGGAAGCCACATTTTGCACAGAAAGATTGCGATTTTTCTTAATAATGGCTACCACCTTCTTGTCCAATTGTCGGGAGCATACTTTTCGATTTGTTCTACTTCCTACCTTCCGATCCACAGTCAAGCGTTGGTTAAATGAAAAAAAAAACACGGTACTTTTCAGTAGTTTCTTGGGAAAATCGATAAATTAAGATTCGCGTTCGTGCAAAATGTGTTTGCGAACTTCCGCTTGATTCGACACTATTTAACTGAATGTAACAAGAATGTAAACATGTTATACCACGAAATAAAGTGGAGGGTTTCAGCTGTCATATAAGTGAAACGTTTCAGCAATTCGTGAAATAATTAAAAATCTACACTGAAAGAAAAGTGTCCAATGTTTAACGTGGACAGGCTTTACAAGGATCGTAGACAGAGAGCGTCGTCAAATTCACTTGATATCTTGAAAATAAATCCAAATTGAATCCTGGGGAGTGTGAGCTTTTTTAGTGGAATACCTGTAAGGGAAGGTCCATTAATTATGTTACGCAGTAAGGGGGGAGGGGGTTTGGGAAAACGTGACAATCCATACAAACAATATGATGGTCCATACAAAAAACGTGACAAGGGGGGGGGGGTATAAAAAGTAACTTTTGCGTTACATAATTAATGGACGTTCCCTAACTACAAAATGAGAAGAGAGATTAGCAATTTCCATTTAATTCCAACTACCTTTATTGCTTATCTTGGCAAATACGCGTATTTCGTCTATAATGTGCAGACTTCTTCAGTGTCGTATACTCATACTCGAGTATTAGTACACGACACTGAAGAAGTCTGCACATTGTAGACGAAATACGCGTATCTGTCAAGATAAGCAATAAAGGTAGTTGGAATTAAATGGAAATTACTAATCTTTCTTCTTATTATCTAGTTCAATCCAAATTGTCAATTTGCTCGATTTATTTCCGAATAGTACATTTTGAATGTGGGTGGATAATCCAGCATCATATCCAAATCTTTGACATTATCAACTCGATTTAGTACAGTGCTATTTAAAGTATAGTTACACTGAATCCAAACATCCTCCTTTTATCGAATGAATCCTCCATCGGTTGATATCGAGACATTAAAATCGCATTTTCGAATGATAGATGCAAGCGGACGATGATTTTCTAGAAACCAAATGATTTTCCGTCGAATTTTGAACAACTCATAATACGCGAATCAAATTGACCTCTCGTTTAAATTCGAATGCATACTGTATGAAAAATTGGAAAAGCCCTATAACGCAAATCATTTGAAATGAAGCTGAAAATCATTTTATTTTACATCATTCGGTAAAAACCTATCAATCGCTATCAGAACTGGTACCAGCATGAATAAAGGATGGAAACCTGACCGTTGTTATTGAAGAGATGAAGAAATGTTTCTAACTCAGTTGTGTGGACGATTGCAAAATATGTTGTATGCGGTACAAGGTTTTCCATTTTTTGCACTAACGGAACAATCAATGCAGTAATCTATCGATCTGAGTGTCTGCAGAAGAGGTTCTTTTATATCAGAAGCATAGTACCCCTCCACTGTTTTGGCCGGATTTAGCGTTGGCGCATTACGCCTAAACAACTCTTTATTGGCTCACGGAAAAGGGTATAGATTTCGTTGAAAAATACATCAATCCGCCAAATTGCCCTCAGCTTCGGCCCATCAAACGCTATTGGGCGATTGTGAAGAGGGCCTTTAAGAAGACTGGTAAAGCAGCTGAGAATATGCAGGAGTTCAACAATATTTGGGCTAAGCCGTCCAAAAAATGTGATGAAACACTTGTCCAGAACTTGATGAAATGTATTCGATCAAAAATTCACAAATTCGTGAAAGAATAATATGAATTTCATCCGGTTTTCACAATGTGCAAGTTCTATATAAAAGATTGCAAACAATTTTGGATTTTACGGTTGCTTTGGCTTGCAATTAAAGGCCGTCCACACCAAAATCCGGACACACAAATAATATTTTAGAAAAACAACAGCATGTTTTTGATTCATATTATTTATTTCATTTTAAAGATAAATGTGATACTCGACACAACTGCTTATAGATTGATATGGATTTATTTCCATAAGCTGTTGCGCGCACTTTCTTGTTCACACCTTTCATCAATCTTTGCACGGTGTCCTTGTCAATTCTTCGAAGCAGTAAGCCACTTAGAACGAAATTCTTGGATCGTTGATACCTCTCCACCAAGCTTTTTGAGGTTTCCCTTGACCATTGACCAGTATGTTTCAATCGGGTGGAGCTGTGGACAATTTGGTGGATTACAATCCTTGGGAACGTAAACAACGTTATTTTACTCATACCAAGTGATTGTATCTTTAGCGTAATGACAGCTGGTCAAATCTGGCCAGACCAAGGATTGAGTCGCATGTTTAGAGCCGCTTTTTGCATTTTTGGCATTCTTGCCGGTAAATCTCAGCGGGGCTTCAAATGGTGAGTTGACAACTTCGAAGGAGGGTGCGGCCGATCTCTCGTCATCACAAGTTCCTACCTCACGCCTCCACGTGTCATATGATCACAAAAGACTGCCAGCTGAAACATGGAGACGCTGGTTGGCGTAGCCTGGGCAATGTTATCAATCTGACAATAGTGAAGTGAGGGGGATCGAAGATCGTGTACCTTTAAATCATATTGTATGTTTCCCATTTTCATTTTATCAAAAATGTCAGCACGCTTTAGAATCATCTTTGAATTCCAAAACCATGTAAGAGCCTGGAGTAACATGACAGGCATCAAAGGCTCAATTTGTTTTTCAGCATTTCAGCATAACATTTAATTTAAAATTGCACTTCTAAACTTCAACTACTATATTCATAAAAGACTGGCATGATTGGAGCAATGTAGGATTATATTTTAATATTGTGTTTTGTGGCATTATGGTAAGATAAGCCATTTATTTCAGGAATCATGAAACCGGACTCTTCGTTCACTCCAATTGCTATATTTGAAATGTTACTAAAACAGTATGAAGAAAAAATATTACAACTTGTCTTATAAAACAATATCTTTTATTGAAATTTTATCTTTGATATTTGGAATGATCTATTCTGTTTTCAGCTTTTCGAGGACAAGATATCCTTCTTGGATTAGATAATACTTATCTAATTTTTATTTATTTTTCAGCAACAATCCATTCGTGGTATCATTCAAGTTTGAAATTTGAATAAATTGGCATGTTTGTCTATAATGATATCCTAATATTTTGTGCACAAAATATACTACATATTAAATAACATATAACGGGGAAAGGGAGGGACCATCAGGGCACCCAAGTGAAACGATTTGGATAGGAAGCATGGGACTGCCTCCTCCCTATTGTTAACATTTCGCGGAACGAGGGTGGGCTCTTCGACCCCATCTATTGGGTTTATTCTGTCAATCGAGGGCTCGAATCTAGTGCTGTGAGTGTGAACTTGCTTTTGGAAGGAGATTCTCTTCCCTATATTCGCGGGTTTCGCGTAAGTGTCTCTGCTTACGGGCCCGCCCAAACGTTTTTGGCCCTTCATACAGGAGCTTGATGATCACAAACAATAATGGAATCCTGATCAAATCGTTTTTCAGATTATTCCACTGCTATGGAAAGTTACCTTGCTACAATAGATGGTAGAATTACATCATCATCATCAACATCATCATCTTGCCGGTAAATCTCAGCGTTTACGGTACCCGTGGTTACGAAAATCTGAGATTTTAGCCCACAGGAATATATTGCTTTTTCAGGGAATTTGGTTCTATACTTCCATTTCAGATGTTCAGGGGCATCTTTCCGGCTAGTTGCAGTGTAAAATTCCGTTCCCGAGAGATATTTGATTTTTTTAAAGCAGTATGTTTCGTCATCCATGACAACACAATGGAATTTTGTAAGAAGTTGTTCATAAAGCTTTCTGGAGCGTGTTTTTACCAATTTTTGTTGCTTTGCGTTACGATCTGGGTATGTTTGAGCTTTGAATGATCTCAATCCAACCTTGACTTCACTTTTTGGACTAAACCGGTTGACATTTGCACTTTTTTCGCAAGTGTCTGTTTTGACACCTTCGGGTTTGCCTGAAAAGCAGCAAGGACTCTTTTCTCCTTCCTTGTGTTGCTATGTCTATGTTCACGACCACCTCCAGATTTCCTTTCGACAGTAAGACCCTCTTTATAACGTTTAATCACATCTGCAACAGTTGATTTTGGCACATTTCACGATTTTGCAATGAATCGAACAGTAGAATTGGGATTTTCCAAATATTTGTGCAAGATAGATTTCCTGCGTGCTTATTCTGACGGCGCCATCTTGAATACAGAATGCGCTTTTGTAAAAAATGTGTGTGATTGTTTGTTTATGTATTGGTTATGTGCATAAGGATGCTTCATTCCATTTCGTAGTGATTTGACTAAGAAACAGGATAAATTCTCTGTCCGGATTTTGGTGTGAACAGCCTTTAAACGGGGAGAAAGTTTACGCGTCTATTAGAATTCATTTATTTTTCTGTGTGGTTAAGCGGAAACTCCTTGAAATTAACAAGAAAGCAAATGGGATCGACGTTTTCAAGAGGAGATGGAGAAACGCCACCGCTAGCGTATCTGAGGATACAGTGCGGGAATCTGATGGCGGTTTCCGCCAAAGAAACTTTAGAGAATTTTACAGAAAGAAAGAACATCTCAATCAACGGCTTTTACTGGTACTTATATAACTCTATGCACCAATTTTGTTGAATTATGGCCAATGGCTCTAATTTTGGTCAATGGATCTAGGATTCGACCAATGTTGAAAATTCAAAGCAAATATATTTTTACCATTTATATCCTGAAAATCAAATGTAGTATACATTAGTACTGTGACGATGGCATGCAAAAAACTTTTAAGAACAGGCACTTTTTATCGATAGACCAATCCATAGTCTCAAATTAGAGCTAAACAAAAATTTCGACGAAAAACGCAATTTAAATTTTAAAATGCATAAAAAGCTTGTTTGGCAGCACTGCCACCCAGAAGTTATTAGTTTTTCTGGATTTCTTGAACAATTTTAATATATTTCTTTCAGTCTAAAGTACCATGGAACCTTATGCTATAAGTGTATGTGTGTGGCTTTACTATTGATTCTCCGGGAAAATGATGGAAGTCAACTCTTTATAACTAAAAAAAAAACCAACACTTTCTTTTATGTGTAACTTTCCATTGCGTGGGTAAAACTTGATGAAATTTAAGGTAAAACTAATTTATAGTGTAATGTTTGCTGCAAAATTTCGTCGCAATCTGTCAAGTGGCTATCGAGATGGGCTCCAAGCAAGAAGTGCTTCGACAAAAAATTATGGCGCGGTCGTGGAAAATCCAGGCCAGTCCCACAGCTAGATCACGAAACAGTGGTGGGGCTGGAGTGGTAAAATCGTTCAAGGAGACCCACACGACCCAGCGGCGAGCTGACAGATGAAGAAAAGCGAAGACGACCGACCCCGTGAGCGCAAGGAAGGTGAGGGCTTACTTCAAGCGCAATCCCAACCATTCGATTTCGGACGTGACCAAGAAGGTATATTCTTCCGTCTGGTTTGTCCAGCAGACAATAAAGCGAGCCGGACTTCATGTCTTCAAGGTAAGGAAGGCGCCTAGCCGAACCGATAAACCGAATACGTTGGCCAAATCCCACGACAGGAAGCTGTACCGCGAGTGTTTGGTGCAGCCGTAATGCATCGTAAGGGACGACGAGACGTACATTAAAGCGGACGCCAAGCAGATCCTCAGCCTGGAGATTTTTATCGCAAAGTCCCGCCTGAATGTTCCGGAGAAGTTCCGGAAGATCAAGGTCGATAAATTTGCCAAAAAGCACTTGGTGTGGCCGGCGATCTGTTGGTGTGGCAAATTCAGCAAGCCGTACATAACGACCGCCACCATCAACGGCCATATATATAAAGAAAAATGCCTCCAAAAGCGCCTGCTGCCCTTCCTCCGGTCCCACGAAGGTGACACTCTGTTTTGGCCGGATCTGGTATCGTGCTATTACGCAAAAACGGTAATGGAGTGGGACGAAGCTAACAATGTGGTTTTTATGCCGTCCATCCGCCAAACCCGTCAGAACTTCGGACAATGAAAAAATGCTGGGTTATTATGAAGTGCACGCTCCGGAAAACAGGGATGATTGCTGATTGTTACTGAGTTCACGTTTTATGACTACTGTCATTTTTATCATTTACGTCGATTACTTCCTTATAATCAATGCATATGTCATTAAAGTTAAGTTAATTTTTTTTAAAGGTAACATATATTTTTAATTAACTTTTTTATTTTTATTTTTTGTACGTTCAATCGGAATTTAAATTTTCTTACCTTGCTTTTTTAATAAGGCCCCTAATTTTAACCATTCTATGCTAAATATTAAGCAGTTTCCTTATCAAATGATGCTTCAACCGTCGCTTCGTCTGTTTTATTTATTACTGGCTTTTAAGTCTTCTTTTTTTTCAGGTGGATATTGAATGTTATCACACAATGTTTCTTCTCGTTGTTTTTGTTTTTATTAATATTATTTTTCAGGAAATCGCCGATGATGGTGCACTTTGTTTTTTTATAACATTTTTGATAAGGACGTGGCCGGGTTAGATTTCCCGTATCTACTGGAGGCTGCCTCTGTGCTACGGATTTTGCATGGTTTTCAATTCAAAATTAAAGATATCAAGATATTACAATGATGTATTTATACATTGCAAATGCATTACACCGCATGTAGCTTTCATAATTCTTTGCTGTGTATATTTTTTATGCTACACAGATAAAAAGAAACATTGAATTTTCTGCGTTATCTAATGCACATAAAGGGAATGCTAGATTTGGCAGAAGATAATGGGATATTTCATGTAAAGTTAAGCCAGATAACGCCTGAATCCAGCCTGTTGTATAAAAGATTGCCAACATTGTTGTATGGCGCATGAAAGATTGCAAACGATTTAGTTGTTTACGCTTTCTTTGGCATGGAATTTAAGGAGGGTAAATTTTACGCGCTTGTTAAAATTAATTATTTTTTTCTGTGTCACAGTTAATAAAATTATGTAATTTTAAATTGATTTTCATGCACATAATTGGAGCATGGAAAAAGATTCAAAATTAAGGTCCAAATTGAGCTACACGAATTGAAAACTACATGCGACTTTATTTTTACACGTATTGAAAACATCAGGTGTAATTTTATACGGAATTGAATTTTTGCTTGCTTGGTTAAAAAGAAAATTCATTTAGTTGACAAGTAATGGCCAAATTCATGAGTACTCTGATTCAATAGCATATCGCTTTTCAGAGAGATTGATGTTCAGAAAAAAAGTGAACATCTATATCATTAAAAAAAATATATAAGGCTTGTTCGCGACAAAATCTGGACACCCCTAAATACGTATATCTCTGGAAATACTTCATCAACGCGTGAAATATTTCGCAGACTGATGAACGTATGTCTGTTCATTGTGTAAAATCAATTTTTGGTGATACTACAAGCTTTTAGATCGAAGATGGCGTCGAAAGAAGAGCAAGTGCGAAAAGCAATTGTGTGCGGTCGCAATGAAAATCCGGATCTGTCAGTAAGAAAACTTGCAAAAAAGCTTGGTTTTTCCTGCAAGCACTGTCCATAACGTTCTTAAATCTTTCGATACACGTTTGACAACAGCCAGGAAGGCTGGGAGCGGAACAAAAACGGATCTCAGGAACCACCAGAAGGACGCGAAGGTGAAGCAAATATTGCAGAAGAGACCAGATCTTTCGGTACGTACTGTGGCTAGAAAAATAAAAATGTCCCCAACTTTCGTGCATACTTCCAAGCACCGGCAAGGTATGAAGTCGTTCAAGGTGAAAACTGTACCGAACCGTAATGATAAACAGAATGTGACGGCTAAAACCGGGCTCGCAAAGTTGTATCGCGAATATTTGACGAAGTTTTCCTTGCGTGATAATGGACGATGAAACTTATGTGCTGGAAGACTTTAAGCAGCTTCCCGGAATGTCTTATTATACTGCCATGCAACGGAACGGCGTAGAGGAGCATTTCAGGACGAAGAAAAAGGCCAAGTTTCCCAAAAAATATTTGGTTTGGCAGGCAATATGCAGCTGTGGTCGAGCAAGCCAAAGCTTCATCACTACCGGAACGGTAAACAAGGAAATATACCGTGAAGAATGCCTAAAGAAGCGATTGTTACCATTCCTACGCAGCCATGACGCTCCCTCGCTATTCTGGCCTGATTTGGCATCTTGTCACTACGCCAAAGATGTTTTGGAATGGTATAAAGCGAATGGAGTCCATGTTGTACCGAAAGAGGCGAATCCACCTAACTGCCCGGAGTTGCGACCTATCGAGCGGTATTGGGCTCTCGTGAAGAGAGAACTCTCTCAATATAAACAACAAGCTACTATAAACTACTATAGAAAATTTCGAAAATCTTGGACAAAAGCAGCTAAATCGGTTGCAGAGAAGTCTGCACAGACCCTAATGGCTGGAGTAAACTCAAAAGTTCGTAGTTTCTTCATGCAGCCTAATTAAGTAACTGTAATTAGTTTTAAGATGACTAATAATGCACAATTAAATGAATAAAAAATGCATCTTGGATTGAACTAACAGCAAATTTGTTTTATTCCAAATTTAATCTGTCCAGATTTTGTCGCGAACAATGTATAATTTTAATGATTGCTTTTCGAACTACCGCCGAAGTCATCTTGCCGTGATTACCGTCATTTGACCTCGTCTTGGGTGGTGGTTATTGGGAGAAAGGAAAATTCTCGGCTAATGAGTGACTAATGGTTGGTCGGCTAGAGCTCAATATGTGCGATAATCGTGTAATTGTAGACCCATCGGTGCGGCGGATACTTTTTAAATGCAGCAAATGGTGCACAAAGGCGCACATCTACAACCTACCGCACAAATGGATGTTTGTTTAAATGTTGTGTTTGTTTGATGCCCTCGAACGGAGAGTGTCGAAACTTTTGGGTTATTTGAAATTGGAAATCCACATTTACAATCAGGTCCGGCTGATTGATCGGTGTGTGAAGCCTATTATTAGTGCACCCAGAGACACCTCGCTTGAGGGTCTTGTGGTGTTTTGTGGTTCAGTTGGTATTAAGGGCACAGCTATACAGTAAAACGATACTGGAGGCGCTCGTCCTTCAAAGTTGTAGAAAGTCAAAACGAGGGACTAATGGTAGATGCTGGGAGAGTCCTAAAGAGATACACGGTCAAACTGCATCACACTGAGCTGCTCCTAACTGTTGATGCTGTGTCGATGAAAAATCTGGAAAAATGCAATTTCACTGTGGACTACAAATTTGGAGTTGCTTACTTTAGGAAAAAGTCCTCCGCAAAACAAGATAATAATGAGCGTAATCATGGTCTAACAGAAATGCCTGTTGAAGACAATATGGTAGTGGACGACGCAGAAATGTATAATAAAAGTTCTGGAATCCACGAAGATTCTGGGGACACTCATATGCATGAGCCGAATCAAAAATGCACAGAAGCTAATGGCAACAAAAACAGCGGTTCTGCCATGAAGACTGCCATAAGGCTACTGCTGATGTTGTAAGGTGCTCTTACATAGCGAATGAATGTCCTCCAAGAATTAGTGGAACAAAGAAGGACGAAAATTCTACACTGCCCACCTTCTGCTCAGACAAAAGGTCAAACAAAGATGACCATCTACGGCGAATCACCGACTAACCAAAGGCAGCTCAATATGCCTATAAAACGGAAAAAAGGGGGAAAAAATAAGAAATGGCTCGAACAACTATAAAATTTATTCAACAAAACCTTCATCACGCAAAGGCAGCTTCAGCTATACTCAACAAAACCTTCATTAAAAATAAACTGGACGTAGCTTTTCTACAAGAGCCATGGGCGCATAACAGTAGGATATTAGGAATGCCTACACAATCGAGTAAGTTGATATACGACAATACGCAGATCACACCTAGAGCTGCGCTACTTGTCAATATTAACGCTAAAATAACTCCACTCACTGAATTCATCCACAGAGACATTGCTGCAATTTCGCTAGAGGTGCCAACAACGAAAGGAAAAACGGTGCTTTACGTGGCATCTGCATACTTTCCTGGTGATACGGATGATGCACCGCCTCCAGAAGTTGCAGCATTCGTTGCCTATTGCAGAAGCCAAAATAAGGCTTTCATCATCGGATGCGATGCAAACGCCCATCACACGATATGGAGCAGCAGCGGAATCAACAAAAGAGGTGAGTCTTTATTTGAATTCATCTCACAACATAATATTGATATATGTAACAAGGGAGACGCTCCCACTTTCATAAATGCAATAAGGGAAGAAGTGTTAGATCTTACACTATGTAGCCCAACACTTTCCGATCAAATTGTCAATTGGCACGTATCGGATGAAATTTCTTTGTCTGATCACAGTCAAATTTTATTTGAATTGAAAGTTAATCATCTACTCAAAGAAACTTATAGGGATCCTCGCAGAACGAATTGGGATCTGTATAGCTCAATCCTAAAGAGCCAATATGATCCTTCACGAAACAATATTGATACCATTCCAAAGTTAGAGGATGGTGCTAACTGTTTAATAGATAAAATTAATCAAGCTTACCACGCCAGCTGTCCATCAAAGGAGCGCTCCACCAACAGAGATGTTTCCTGGTGGAATGATAGGCTAGGAAAATTACGAAAAAAAGCTAGAAAACTATTCAATCGAGCAAAAATTACATCAAACTGGGCTCAAAATAAAGAGGCTTTAAGTGATTATAATAGAGAAATAAGAAGATCTAAGAGGAAAGATTGGAGGTACATGTGTGAAAACATAGAAAGTGTTCCTGAAACTGCAAGGCTTCAAAAAGTTCTCTCAAAAGACCACTCAAATGGTCTCGGTATGCTTAAAAAAATGGATGGGAACTTTACTGAAAATGCTAATGAAACTCTGGTACTAATGATGCATACTCACTTCCCAGGGTCTCTTCCTACTACTGATCAACAACAAGATCTAAACTGCATACAAAGTGGCGCAACTACAGCATATGCGGTACAAAATAAACATGGCAATGACTCTGAAATCCTTAACGAGGTGCCTGCAAATTTAGTAAATAAGATTTTTACTAACTCAAAAATTGAATGGGCCATTGACTCATTTAGTCCCTTCAAATCTTCTGGTCCAGACGGAATTATTCCGGCACATGTCCAAAAATGTAAATCTGTAATAATTCCTGACTTAAACAGACTATTCAAAGCCAGCTTCTTACTGGGATATATCCCAAAAAAGTGGAGGCAAGTCAGAGTAGTATTTATACCGAAGGCAAATAAAAAAGACAAGTCTTCACCAAAGTCATTTAGGCCTATAAGTTTATCATCAATATTGTTGAAATTAATGGAAAAACTTATTGATGAATATGTTAAATCTGAGATACTAACCAATAATCCATTATCAAAAGCACAATTCGCTTATCAGACAGGTAAATCAACTGTAACAGCCCTTCACATTCTAGTTAAAAAAATAGAAAAGTCCTTCACTGCTAAGGAAATTCTGTTGGCAGCGTTTCTTGACATCGAAGGTGCTTTTGATAATGCCTCCTTCCACTCGATGATAAGAGCTATGAGAAATCGTGGCTTCAACAATAAAATAATTAATTGGATTGTTGAAATGCTATCCAAAAGAGAAATATCAGCAAATCTTGGAGGCTCAGAGGTGAAAGTAACTGCTGTAAAAGGCTGTCCTCAAGGGGGCGTCTTGTCTCCCCTCCTATGGTCTCTTGTTGTTGATGATCTCCTTGTAAAACTAAAGTTTAAAGGATTTGAAATAATTGGCTTTGCGGACGACATTGTCATTATAGTCCGTGGTAAATACGACACTATCATGTTTGAGAGAATGCAAATAGCATTATCATACACACTATTGTGGTGCAAAACCGAGGGATTAAATATCAATCCCAAAAAAACGACAATCGTACCTTTTACTAAAAAACGGAAAATCTCCTTCACTGACCTTAAACTAGGAGGCGTTAAACTGTCTTTATCTTCAGAGGTCAAATATTTAGGCGTAACTTTAGATAAGCATCTTTGCTGGAACAGTCATATTGACCAACAAATACGAAAGGCAACCAATGCCTTCTGGATCTGTAAAAGAACTTTTGGAAAGAAATGGGGCCTTAAGCCTAACATGATTCACTGGATATATTCAACCATAGTCAAGCCCAGAATCACGTATGCCTCGCTTATCTGGTGGCCGAAGACTAAACAGATAAAGGCTCAAGAGAAACTGAACAAGCTGCAAAGGCTTGCTACTATCTCTATAACTGGGGCAATGCATAGTACTCCTTCAAAAGCACTAGATGCTCTACTCAACATTCTTCCTTTAGATCAATTTATACTACAGGATGCGGAAAAAAATGCTCTAACGCTCAAACGGTCCATGAATTTCTTCGATGGAGATCTTATTGGACACTTGAGTATCCTAAAAGAGTTTTCGATAAATCCTTTAATATTGATAAGTGAAGATTGTATGCTTAGGAGAAACTACTTCAATCATAAATTCACAGTCCATGCAGCTACTCGTGCTGATTGGGATAAAAGAGAACCGGGTTTTCGTCCGGGCTCAACAATCTTCTATACAGATGGTTCAAAGCAAAATAGTTTGGTAGGGGCTGGTATAACTGGTCCTGGGATAAACTTGTATGTGGCAATGGGAAAATATCCCACAGTGTTTCAAGCTGAAATATATGCCATACTGGAATGTGCATCAATCTGTATGAAAAGAAATTATAAAAATGCAAACATATGCATTTGTTCAGATAGCCAAGCAGCTCTGAATTCTTTAAAGTCAAAAACATTCACATCTAAACTGGTGTGGGAATGCGCACAATTTTTACAGCAATTGTCCTGTCGCAACATGGTTAACCTCTATTGGGTTCCTGGTCATTGCGGAATTGAAGGAAACGAAAAAGCTGATCAGATGGCAAAAATAGGGTCATCCATGCAATTCATAGGGCCCGAACCATTTATTGGTTTATCTTCTTGCGCCTTAAAAGTAGAACTAAAGAACTGGGAAAAGGACAAAGTACAGGCTATCTGGAATAGTACCTCCAATGCCCGGCAATCCAAACAGTTCATTAAGCCTAACGCTTCTCATACGAAAAAGTTACTTAAACTTTCGAAACACGACTTGAGAACATACACTGGTTTGATAACTGGACATTGTCCGAGTAAATATCACCTGAAAATCATCGGTAAACTTCATGAAGATAAATGCCGCTTTTGTGGATTAGAGAGTGAAAGCTCTAAGCATTTAATGTGCGACTGTGTTGCACTATTCAATAAACGATGCAGATTTTTTGACAAGGGGCTCATTGAACCCTGTGAGGTCTGGAACGCTGCTCCCAATCAAGTAGTACACTTCATAAGAAATGTAGTACCTGCTTGGGAAAATTGCCTACTGCCGTAGTGGTAGTTACTCCAAATAGTAACTTACCATTGCGATAATATGGCATAAATAAAAAGGAGGACACGCCACAATAAATCAAATCAATGGTCGCAGTGGCAATACGTCCCCAACAAGGAAAAACTTGCAACTACGGAATTCAATTCTTTTTGGCTGTGCTGGAATTTTGGCTGAAATAGCTTCAAATCTAGCTTTGAATTTTATAGTAATAAAACCAGTTTTGTCAGTTACATTGTTTATTGATGATGTTGTTGATGATGATGATGATTGTATCAATTGTAGCAAGGTAACATTCCATAGCAGTGGAATAATCTGAAAAACGATTTGATCAGGATTCTATTGTTGTTTGTGATCATCAAGCTCCTGTATGAAGGGCCAAAAAGGGGCGGACCCGTGAACGTGAAACCCGCGAATATAGGGAAGAGAACCTCATTCCAAAAGCAAGTTCACACAGACAGCACTAGAATTGAATCCTCGATTGACAGAATTAACCCAATAGATTGGGTCGAAGAGCCCGCTCTCGTTCCGCGAAATTTTAACAATAGGGAGGAGGCAGTCCCATGCTCCCTATCCAAATCCTTTCACTTGGCTGCCCTGGTGGCCCCTCCCTTTCCCCATTATATGTTATTTAATGTAATGTCGTATTTAGTATATTTTGTCGTGGTCATTTGATTGCTTACCTTGTGTTAGAAAATTTGGCTGAAAGTAAAATTGGTTAGGGTTATATACCGTTCTTTACTTATTGCTTCAACTTGATGTAATGTCCAGGTTGTCTTAAGGTATGGTATTGCTCGCGGTCATGGGATAAAGAAGAGAACAGGAGAAAGGAGAGAAAGCATTAGTAATTAGTAACATGCTCATGTGAGATTTTTATGGTGATACCCAGGTAACCAATAAGCATTGAAATATGAACTATTTCTGCATCATACTTGCATTTACGATTCTTCTTGCTGTACATTGGCAGTCTGAATGCATAATTGTTGTATAATAGCAATCGCATACGCAAAGCTACCGTAATGTTAGCTGTCTGATGTCTGCATTTTTTAAGCTTGATATATTATTGGAATAACGCACTAAAAATGCTTAGTTAAAGTTGTTTACAAATCGATACATCGAGTGCGTTATTCTAATAATATTTCAAGCATATAAAACGCACATATCAGACAGCTAAGATTACGGTAGCTTTGCGTATGCTATTATACAACAGCTATGCATTCAGACTGCCAATGTACAGCAAGAAGAATCGAAATATCAAGTACGATGCCGTAATAGTTCATATTTCAATGCTTATTGGTTACCTGGGTGACGACATTGATGTTTATAAAGGGCAAATCTTAAAACCGTTCCCATACCTTCCATTTAGGTTAGCGGATAAAGACAAGAAAAAAAACACATCGACTACGAAGCAGCGAGTTCGAATCCTATCCTAGGAAATGCAAAACTGCAGCTGGGGGTGTAAATCATCATCAGTACAAGAGAAGAAAAAAAATATAAGAGGCAAAACAGGAATATGAATAAAATCTATAATTGAAAATAGGTCTTATTATTTTTAGCTTCGCATTTTCAATGCAGCATTTAATCAGCATTCCAAAAGCTAAACTTCCCAGCAGTAGAACAACATTTCAACTGCTGTCATCTAGCTGTTATTTGCAAACGTTACCAATTAGACGTCATCTTTTGGTGGGGTCCAGCATTAAATTAGCCATATAGCGGGCCAAAACCTGCTTTTGAATAGCATTGAGTTTACTGCATTATATTGCTTGTCGTTAAGACGCATATAGGGCTACTTACATGCTTTATTTAATGCGTACCCAACAAACATCAATGCTGAATAACTGTTTGTTCAGACAAATTTGGAGAAGTTGTTCAGCTTTTTCTTCTAGGAAGCTGAAAAACTTCTCCAAATTTGTTTGAACAAGCGGTCATTCGACACTGATGTTTGTTAGGTGTTAGTTACCAGGGTATTCTCACAACGGCCGTTCATAATGGTTCGACGGATGCGTATGAGAGATCATTTTCGATTGATTTCCATTTGTTTACTCAACTCCATCACGTTTCGATATAGAAGACAAGAAACATTTTACTGCGTACTACATTTTGGAATATCAGGGTAATGATCCCCCATCGCATCTTCAAGTGATCATTACAGCTGATCATTTGGTTCATGCTCTTTTGAACGTTGATGTGGCAGCCTATTCACACATGAAATCTGCCGCGACCAACTCGGCAGCACGCGCCCATACCCCTTGCTCGAACCGAAGGGCAGGGTTGTCAATTACATTGTTTATTGATGCAAAAAAGTCCTCATACATTTTCGTATTCTCAAATTGTAAGCCAGAGACATAACTTGCAACGTGTTCATGGCAGTAAAAACAGACTTTAGTGAAGGATGCCTGCAAATATAATTACAAAGTTAGTATTAAATACTTACAGAAGATTTCACCTAAACGTACATGCTGTTGTAGTCTCTTGGTTATTTTTTTCCATTTTCATCTGACAAAAAACACAGTATGGAGAATTTTTTGCGCCGCACACGCGAGATAAAATGGCTAACGATTTTTCAGACCTTATCGAGTCAGCTAAAATTATCGAGTTTTTCAGTAAGACATAATGAAGGGTGTTTCGATCAAAATTTTGTCGACTTAAACATGACGCATTTCCTTTCACCGTGCATTACAAAAATGTTGCACATCCCTCATTTTGAAGATGTATGCGTGTAGCCTCATGCTCTATTTTGATTTTGAGATTAGCACTTCAGGTATCAAAATGTCGTCGAAAGAAGAGAAGCATCGCATCAAAATTTTGCACGTGCATGACGAAAATCCAAACTACTCTCACGCCAAGTTGGCGAAATTGTTGAATGTGGCTAAATCAACAGTTACTAACGTATTTAAAGTGTTCGGGGAACGTTTGTAGACAGCCAGGAAAGCTGGATCGGGGGAAATCGAAAGCCGGAGGCCACAGCGACGACAAAAAGAGTTGCCCGCTGTTTCGAGCGGAACCCCAACCTCTCCGTCCGAGATGTCGCATAGAAGCTTTTAGTGGTGCCTTCAACCGTGGATAGAACTCAAAAACGAGCTGGACTGTCAACTTACAAGAAAGTGGTGACTCCAAATCGCGAGGAGAGAAAAAAAATGTTGAATTAAGATAGAACGCGAAAGTTAAAAATGACGAAGCTGACGAAGTTTGATTGCGTGGTACAGGACGATGAAAACTTACGTCAAGGCAGACTTTAAACAGCTTTCTGGACAGGAATTTTATTCGGCAACCGGACGGGGAAAGGTGGCAGATATTTTCAAGCACATTAAACTGTCAAAGTTCGCGAAGAAATATCTGGTGTGGCAGGCCATCTGTACCTGTGGCTTGAAGAGCAACGTTTACATTACGACCGGAACCGTCAACCTGGAAATTTATCTGAGCAAGTGCCTACAAAAACGTCTACTGCCTTTTCTGAAGTGACCCAATTGTTCCGTTCTATTTTGGCCGGATTTGGCATCTTGCCATTACGGAAAAAAGGCCATGCAGTGGTATGCTGCCAACAACGTTCAAGTGGTGCCCAAGAACAAGAACCCTCCCAACACGCCAGAGCTTCGCCCAATCGAACAATATTGGGCCATCGCCAAGTGGAACCTTAAAAAGACTCAAAAAGCTGTTGTGAGCGAGAAACAGTTCAAGACAAAAAAAGTGTTTGACGTTTAAGAATATTCAGTGAAAGCTCGGTTCAGTTTACCGAGGATTCTCGGTTTTCGCGTACCGAACTCATGAATATCCCTGCTCTACCGTACTGCTCGGCTCATCTTTCATTTTTATCTGTCAAATATATCATATCAAGCATAACTTTTCAAATATACATGTCTAACATTTGATAGGTATTGAGAAAAATGAGGTAGAAGTTCCAAATGCTTTTATTAAATTCTATTTAACTGCACTTCAAGTTTTATTTGATCTGTTGATTCTATCATGGTTAAATAATATTAAAAGTAGTAAAAATCCTGGTTTTCATTCACTGTTGCTCTATTTTTAGGAAAGTTATCACATACACCGGTTTTCCTCCATACCATAGACATACACCATGTTAGATACGTCGATGTGATATCTTGATTGTAACATACACCGGTTGGATACGTCGGTATTAGGCTTAGTGACGAAAAGTGTTTATTTTTCATTAAATTAAAAGTAAAATTATCTACAACGAATATTCTTCGTTTGATTTGAAAGTGTTTTGTTTCGGTTCAGTGTGTAAATTTAAAAGTGTTTTCATTTACAATGAAAATTGTAGAGCTGTCAAATCCACCAACACAAAGCAAGTCGTCGTCGTTGTCGTTTGCAATTTTTCAATGTTGTTGCCCGCGTACACATCTACTGCGTTCTTCGTTGCTCCCGTTCACTTTCGTACGCGTTGGGTGAAAATTGCGAGGAAAATGGTATGTTTGTGTTCGTTTTCTGTAAAAAAATAGTACTTCGGCTGTGTTTTCGATTTAAGTTGAGAAAGTGAGTAATTCTTTTGCTTCTATTATTTCCAAGCGAAGGGTGATAATGGAATCACATTTGAAGGAATTCGTTCGTGATTTGGGAGTACCTTCGGAGCACCTTTTAGACGAGTTGTTGTAAGAACTGCGTGAGGATGGATGTGGATGCGGATTGCCATTCGAGTTGACGAACATTCTACGGATGACATTCTACGACTAACATATAAGAATCCTTAACAATTATGTGCTAGAAAGAATCGGTAGACAGACTACCTGCAGCTTTTCTAAGGCATGCTGTGGAAGTTATATAGATTCATCTGAAAAAATCTTTTTATGTCACAACAATTTTTATTTCAATCCAAACATCGTACTTCCATTTTAATTGCACGACACTTTCATCTTGAAAGCTCATTTTGGAATAAAAATAATTTCCTGTCATGCCACGCTTTCAGTTTGAAAATTCTACAATTTATTTGAAAAATAACCCTTTTAATGTTAAAACTATTTTTTATTTCAATCCAAATGGCATATTTTTATTTATATTACACGACACTTTCTCGTTGAATGTTTATTTTGGAATGAAAATAATTTGCTTTTATTTTCAACAATGCCATGGTTTCGATTTCACAGTTCTACAATTCGTTTTGAAAGTTTCAACTTTTAAATGAACCAAACCGGAAAATTTTGATTGGACAGTTTGAACGTTTGTGTTGTGAAAACAAACCGCATTCTACTAAAAAGATCCAACGCAACTTTTCAATTCTAGTAATGGTTTTTTTAATTTTAGCAATCATTATTCTTTGTGTGTACGTCAGAGTTCTCTTCAAAGTTGGCAAAATGATTGGACAAGTACCCAAGTAACCACAAGCATTATATTATTGCACTTATTCAACCCAAAATCAACATCGGTAATGCGGGATCGCATCAATTCAACAGTTGTCAAGTAATGAAGCGTTAGATTAGCTTTAGAATATAGTGATGCATTACCAACGCAATAATGCTACTTTAGCAATGTCTTATGGCATTACAAAAGATATAGCATTAGTTCGATCTTAGTGGGCCCTTTTCAGCTTTAATCCAACTTCAATGATGCACTAGACGTAATGCATATGCCCTATATATGCATGCTATTACAGCCTCGTGGTTACTTGGGTAATTCAACGTGACAAATCAATCGTGTTGCTGCAGAAAAACATCCGTGGATGGCTGGCTAGGACAAAATTTAGAAGGTTGATTTTGTAAGTATTCCTGGGATCAAGATAACGAATCGACGATGATGATTAATTTTCATTTTAGGGAAGAATTCGACACGCTACTTCCGGTGACGAATCCAACGTTAGATATTGAATTGAAACCATCTCTTCAGGTGTATCACGTTGCTTCGCATTTCCTGCTGCAGTGGAAGTCGGATTGCTCGAGGAAGCAACAAACAACGATCGCCTGGAGCGTCTCTGTCGCTATCTCACCGCTAGTCTTGAGTCAGATTCGCCGAAAACTAGTTATATTGGTGTCGCGTTAAACAAGGATTTCAGCCTTGCATGGATCGAACACATCAAGAAGCTTCTGTATCGTTGCTGCATGGCCATCGAGCAGCTTCGGCCGGAAGCCCACAGCATAGCATATCATTGGCCTTATATCTGCACACTTTGGTGGCATTCACCTCGACCAACAGCTGGGTGTTGCTGAGGAACAAATCCCTGGTCGGATTGAAACCGGGAATGCTGCAACTGTGCAGCAATATCATGGGCGATTTAGTACAAAAAGGTTTCTATCTTAATCTGAGAAACGTGCTGGTAAAAGGAACCTGTCGAACAGTTATTACGCTCAAACCCATCTCCTTGACGGCTATCATGACGCTTGCCGTTCGGCCTCTGATTTCGAGTAATTTTAGTGAAAACCTCATGTCCCAGTTCCTAGTTCAGATTCTCTCAGTTCCGGGCATTACATTTCAATTGGAACAGTTCACCCAAGAGTGTCTTACCAATCTACAATCTCACCATATCCTGGAGAAGTCGCTGGATCTCCTCAGCACCGAAACGTCTATGAAGTTCGTGATCAACACCCTTCAGAACTCGCATCTCCTGTCACTCCTCTCCAACATCGTACACCTATACTATCTGGAACCGCCAGAGGATGCCGCAAAACTGCTGGCGTATCCAACGTTTACCTTCGTAGTGACCCATCTACTAAACGGAATTCTGCAAAGCGTCGGTCAATCGGCCGGAACATTTACCCAGTGGCACGAACTGCTCGGCTGGTTCACCCCAGGCAAACAACGGTTACAGAGTGAAAATCTCCCGCTCATTAAGAAACAAATCCACCTGCTGTGGAATCACCGGATCGTAAAGCTGCTTCTTGGAGAAAATCTTAAGGAACTGGCCGTGGGATACGAAAAGATTGAGTATGCCATTCCGAGTGGCAACAGCACTGGCAATCTGCTGAAGCGAGCACTGACGTTCGAAAGAAGCTCCATCAAGAGTGGTGGCCAAGGAGAGAAGAAGACTAGCAAGTCGTTCCGGAAGATGGGCTCGGCGGAGATGTCCCGAGTGGCGCTGACCTGTGCGATGTACCATTCGGCGCTGAATGCGCTCTCGCAGTTGAGGCTGGATATTTTGTCCGGTAAGTGGGATAAACTGCCTACGTGGAATTTTAACGTTTGAACTCTTTTTGTCCCAGTGTAGCACAGTGATCCACCACTTTTTGGTCCACCCCATGTTTGGCAACCCGAGTAGAGTCTGAGATCAAATAGAAAGCAAATTTTTTTTTTAACTAGTTCATTTATTTGACAGGCTCAATTGCGTTAGCTTTACGGAGCCGATAATTCGTTGTTTTTTGTATAATGTAATGACTTAATGCTAGGGTTAAGAGGACTTGGGCCGTTTACTCGCGGTTTACCCGAGGTTAAAATAGGTGACATTTTTTGGGGATGGGTTTGATAGAGGAACATGGAAATAGGATTCTGTAGTCTCATCAGATAGTTGCCGCCAGCACAATAACTTGGTGCGGAATGGTCAGGGCTCCATTTTTGTGTTTGGCCGGTTGTGGTTACCAGTGGGCGACGACGAGACTCCTCAATATGTCGGAACAAGAAAACTAAATATAAATGATGTTGTTAGGGCCGGTTCATAAACCACGTAGACTCATTTTTGATTTAACAAGACTCTAACTTCAACGTCTAACTCACTCGCGTCTCTGACTCGAACTGATTACACCTTCTCCAAAGACCAAATCTAGTAACCTAAATGCCTAATCTAAATTACTTAGGTCAGCTGGGAACATGCTGGCGCGATGTCTTCCGTCCAGACGTCACGTTCGAAGTGTCCGGTTCTTACATCATTGGTCGATGATGCCTGGGAATCTGCTGATTCGCCTTTTCATACGTTTACACTGCACTTCTATTCTGCTGGAGCGATAGTCTGAGCTCTCGAGGGAAAGATGTACGAAGCGATGGATGCTATTGGAACTGCAGCCTCGTGGGAATGTTGATGATGCAACGGCACATGTAAAGCTCTTGGACGAACTCGACCATTTGCTCCGTGTCGAGCTGTCCATCGACGGGTGGTTTGCTGCAACTCGGATTGCACCAGCCTGGAGGAGGAGCCGGCATGGGGGCGGCTGGCGGCAGCCGCGAATCGTTGCTGAACGGATGCTGACGGGCGGTTTGCATGGCGATGGTTCAATGGAACTGGCGGCAGATTCGGCACTTGATACCGGAGCGTTGGGAAATTCTCCTCGTCCATTCGAGGTGGTTGGCGGCGTTGACCAGGCCGAGACTTGGTGGACGCCTTCTTGCGGATGGCCAAATACTCCGCTCGTTTGGGACAAGCACGGTTGCTGCCTTCGTGGTTAGCGCCACAGTTGGCGCACTTTGATGGGGCACTCATCCATCGGGGCGCAATCGATAGTTGCGTGCGCTCCGGCACACTTTCCACACCGGGGTTTCATGTGGCAGTTTCGGGTCCCATGACCAAATGCCAGACACTTGCCGCACTGTGTCACGTCGTGTTGCCTCGGGCGATACCGGTCCCACTCAATAATGACGTTGAAAAGTGCTCGTGTTTTCAACAGGTCCGCCATCGTGACGGAAACCTTCTCTAAGTGGACCAGATAGAGTTGGTCGCGATGATTTCCCTGTTGTTGGCGTCTTATTGGGAACACATTCACCGGTTTCAGAGCCGCCGCGTGCAGCTCAGCAACTATTTCTCCTCCGGAGTGAACTCTCGAAGGCCACGCAGAATCACCTTCAGCGGCTTGTTTCCGGGGTGTGTCGTGGCGGTAGAACTCATGTTGCTTGGCGACTAGGTGACCGCCAACAGCACGGTAGTCAGCCTCCGTCGAGCACATTATCTTCGTGCCCGTACTGCACAGCTTGTACAGCGGATTAACTTTAATCGCTGCAAGCTCCGTCCTGCAAGGGCAGCGATGTCTCTTGACGTAGTGAAAAGCGGCGGGATTTTCACTTTTTTCGGTACCTCCTGTACCGGGAGCGCAGCAAACCGATTGCTTGCTAGTAATCGGGCGTTGGGATCCGATGAATCGGCGTCGTCATTTCGTTGCCGCTTGCAGCTGCTTGGATTCGGTATGGCTTCAGGAGCTGATGTCGCTGGTGTGGATGTCACCACGTGTTGATTTTTTTCGACCCATTGCTACGGCAACAGGTCGAGAGAAAAAATTTCACAACCTTGCAACACTTTTTTCTGGCTTGCTACCGCTAATAACTTAGCAAGCGCTGGCGATAGATCACGAACCGGACGCGCAATCGCGAGAAATCGGACGAGGGGGGGGAAACGAGAAAAAAACTTTTTTTACGAGAGAGCGAAAAACACGACCGTACGTGTCGCTTGTTCGAACTG